>JAWZYV010011606.1:0-230226 GCA_038373885.1 Cheiracanthium punctorium
TCTGTACGATTCGCGAGTCACAACGAAGATGCCATGGTTCACCTTTCGATCCCGATATTCATTCTGGGGAATGACCAACGGTGCCCTATAAGACAATACATGTACCACCAGTATTATGAATTGGATTGCTGCAACGATTGTCGATTCAATCCTGAAATACATGCAATACCATTGTTACTTTGAAATACATGCACCACCAATTTTATCAGTAGGCAACTCAAGCCCCATCACAGTTCCCAGGATACATGCACCACCAATATCAGTAAGGCAAGACCTCTCCTATACTACAGATGAGTTCGGGCTCATTTTTTGAAGCCCGAGCCCGAAGACTTAATCCGAGCCCCAGCAATATTATTAAAGTTGGAGCCCGAGCCCGAAATTTCAGCTAAAGACAAATAAAATTAACTACTTCATTAATAGGATACAATAATTTTTGGAGCTTCACACACCTTCTAGTCCCCCGTGCCGCCGCCGCCGTTTAGGATCTTTCACCAGATCATCTCTGATTCGCAATCAAAATTAATATGTTACGTGGCTGCTTAAATTCAGTGTTAGCCAGAATACTGTCTCGTCGGTCAGTTCTCTTGCATAACAGAACATTTCATTTAAAATCACATCCAATCGAAGATCCTTTCAAAAAATCTTTACAGTTTCTTAAGAGTTCTAGAGCAGGTGGTGAATCGTTGTCTTTTGGTAGCAATAGCTTTCTTAATGGATTCACGTAATTGAAGATTTTGTACCAAATAATAATAGAGCATAGGAACATGAACTGTTTGAGAGAGTTAAATAATCCTAGGCTCATTAGATTTGTCAATACCTTTATACCTTACCAAGAATGCGATCTGTTCAATTTTTTAGGCATTAGGAATGTAATCTAGAAACATGGGATAGTATTTGGCTTGTTGAATTTCATTAAAGAGATGGTGGACACCCAAATCATCAAAATTGGCACAAAAAATGTGTTTTTTCTTTTTTACATACTAATATTCTACAGTTAAAGCTGAACCATGGAGAAAAAACCGTGTATGTATACGGCAATTTTTTAATAAGATATTAGGGTAAAAAAAATTAAAAGGGACAGTTAAATGTCTACAAAAATGCAAACAAACGCGTCAATAAACACGTCACAATTTTTATTGAACATTTTACAAAATAAGCTAATATTCGAATGAAATTATTTTAAAAATATTTTGTTAAGGTAAAATCATAAATAAAATTATTCAGAAGAGACGGTATTAAAGGTAAATGGAAAATGACACTTTAAACTGTATTTTCTCCAAATCAAGTTTTTTGTGATTTTCTTGCCTTCAAAATGCTCCATGCGACTTCATTTGGGTCGGAATTGTACAAAATTTACTACAAATATTCTTTTCATATATTACAATAAACCTGTGTATACTTTTTAAATATGGTCAAAATTTCGATTATGAAATTTCACTTTTATTTACGAAAACTGAAAAATTTCGGGGAAGTTTGGTATATATCCATGAAAATATTTCTAAAAAATTAACTACTCTTTCGAATCAAAAACAGATACACAGAAATATTTTAAATACATTTTTATTCTATTATAAAACAAAATTACTAAAAAAAAGTTAAAATTAAAACGCATGGAGCATTTTTTCGCAACTAAAAAATTTATTAATTTTTAATTAATTACTAATATTTTTAAAATTTATTTTAAAATTTTTTCAGTTGTTTATAATGCTTTTAGTTTAATACATTAAAATACAAAATTTCATAATCCTATCTTATTAAATAAAGAAAAAAAAACTTTTTAATATCCACCATCCCCTTAACAAACTGTAATTTGAATCCTACTGGAAATCTTGTGATAAATCTATGCAAAATGTGTAAATATTTGTTTGCACATCACATATAAACAACTGAACAAGGGCGTAGCCAGGATTTTCATTAGGGGGGGGGCAAGACAAGGAGACCATGGAGTTCAACTGCTCCTCCCTCCGGTTTGTCATAATCAAACCCTATGACTAGCTCATTTTAGTAGGGGGGGGGGGATAAAATGAAATTTATAGCAACACCAAAAGTGGCATCTTAATTTAAATTATAGTTGCTGAAATATTTCTAATTCGTTTAAACGTTTGAGATTTAAAAGTGTTGTTTGAAAATTGTGTGTAAATGTATGTTCGCCCATTGTTAAAAAATGGCTCAATGGAATAGACTGAAATTTGGAATTATATTGAATGGTAAGTTAATTGAAACAATAGATACCAAAATTGTTTTAAATAATTCGTAGACTTTGAGATTTTGTAAAAATCGCTTTAAAAGTTTGTTCTGGCATCCATCAAAAACGGATTAAGAGAACAGAATGAAATTAGGGCATATGATGGGTAACAAAGCATCATCGACATTTTTAAAAGATTTGAATAAATTGAAAGGGTTTGTAAAATTTGCATTGTATTTTTTCTTTTCATTTTTAGGGGGCGGGGAGAGAGGGGGAGGGCGTCACTTTAAGGCGTCTGGAGGTGCCTGTTCGACTTAAACAAATTACGTCGATTTCTTTTTTTAATTATTATTTTATTAATTTTGAGAAAATCGTGCAAAAATTTTACAGGCATAATATTAAAATTTCTAAAGTTAATAGTACAAAATTCAGTTACTATCGATGAGCTTGAGTTAAATAACATTGATATTTATATATATTATTTTGAGAAAATTCTGTGTGACCACTTCGTGAAAACAACTAGTAGTCAAACAAAAGGGAATGAAATGAAATTTTCTTAAATAGTAAGCGTTTAGTAAATTAAAAGTGCAGGTTTTTAATTTTCTACAAATTTGAATTAATTTTGAAATATGACGTAAACTTTGATAAAGTTTTTCGCGCATCAAGTAAAATCATCAAAATATAATTCAATCGGACGTTGCAGTGTTCGACTACTAAATATCGACTACTTGCTATTACAAAGAATTTTCCAGATATTCTCTTTTCAGTTTAATATTCATTACTAGCATCTTCTTTTGCAACTTTAAATGACTTCTTGATGTAGGATGTTCATCCACTAAAAGAAAACGTTGATTTTGAATTTAAAATATTTTCTCTATTTGACAGTTTGTCTCAGTAATTTGTTACTCTCTAACCTGTAATCTTTGAACAATACACTTTGCTTTCTATATTTCTGCCAGTATGTTAATTCCATTTTTTGTACTACTACAGTGCTAACGAAATTTCGCGCGGTTTTATAAAAACCCATCAATGACGGATGGGTACATCAGCTAGTAAAGTTATGCAGAATGATATTCTTCGGTACATTTTTTAACAATTCTTTTACTAATACGATATGCATTTTTCGATTTCGAGCCAAAATGCCGCCCCTAAAATTTGCCGCCCAGGACAGGGGTCCGGTTTGTCCGGCCCTAGGGCCGCCCCTGGAAGTGGAAAGGTAGTGGAAGACCGCACGGGCTGTATTTTTCCGAAAAAGCGGTAAGGATTTTAACCTCCCCAAATCCTATCGTCCCATTTGTCTTCTGAGCGCCCTGGCGAAAACCTTCGAACGAATAATTGGACTCAGAGTGGTGGGTGATTTGTTGGAAAAGAAATATTTACATGAGAACCAACATGGTTTTTTGCCGGGGCGCTCTACTTCGACAATTCTAAGAGAGGTCATAGGACGTATAAAAGATAATTTAAAAACTAAGAAATATTGTTCCCTGGTGTCTTTTGACATACAGGGAGCTTTTGATAATGTTGAATGGGAGGTATTGCGTGTTGCTGTATATGAGTCCCCGCTGCCGGACTATCTGAAGCATGTCCTGGTCAGTTTTGTCCGGGATCGTCGCATTTTAGTGGATACTTTGAATTCACAGCGAGATTTTGATGTTTATGGAGGGTGTCCTCAGGGTTCCTGCCTGGGTCCGCTCTTATGGCTCCTCGTGGCCGATAAAATTTTGAAAGCAGTAAATACGGAGGACTGCGCCGTGCTAGCCTACGCGGATGATTTCGTTCTTTTGAACGCTGCTGATTCTCGTCCCCAGCTCGAGGCAATAGTAAACCAAAGCATTAAAAAGTTTGAAAATGCCTGCAATATAAATAAACTTAAAATATCGGTGGAAAAAACTAAGGCCCTGCTCTTTTATAACAAGCTGCCGGGCCGGCGTCTCATAACACGTAGACCAGTATTCAAGCTATATGGTAATTCGATAAAAACTGTCCGCCACTTAAATTATCTTGGTCTCGTGATTGATGAGGACCTGGCCTGGCGGCAACACGTTCATAACTTAAAGGAAAAAACGTTGGCTTTTACTAATGCGATTTATAGAGTAAGGGGCCCGGGCTGGGGAGTAAACATTGAACAGTTGAAGATTTGGTACGGTGCAGTCACCCTCAAACAAATTGAATATGGAGTCGAAATATGGTATTCCACTTTGAATAAAACGCTCAAAAAATCGCTTGTAACTATTCAACGTGCAGCTCTGTTGGCTATTTCGGGTGCCTTCGGTCGGACCTCCACTGCTGAACTTAATGTATTATATGGAATTCCCCCAATTAATATTCACTTAAACACAATAGTTAAGAAAATGAATCTTCTTATACATAATACAGATATCATAATAAATAATATTCCTTTTAATAATAGTACTATCCAGAAAATCATACCAGAACATAAAATAAATTTTAATTATAATCTAAAGAATATGAAAATCATAGTTAATAGGGGCCGCAAAGAAGACCCAGACAATTATACTGATGGAATATACACAGACGGATCCAGAATGGACTCGGGGACGGCCTACGCATTTACAGTAATAAATGAGGGTAACTTTGTCTACGACTGTTCCGAAAGGATACAGAATATGAACACGATTTATCAAGCGGAGCAGACAGCGATTCTAAAGGCCATCGGCTGGTCCGATGGTCAGTCTTTAAAAAATATTTTTATTTATACAGATAGTCAATCCACTGTCACCGCCCTAAAGAAAAGATACACCCGAGATCCTATAATCGAAAAAATTTTTAAAGCAATTTCAAAAAATCAAGATAAATTTTACAACATCATATGGATAAAGGCACACATAGGAACGGAGGGAAATGAAAGGGCTGACGTACTCGCTAAGCGACCGATCCTGGAGGACTGGCCAGTGACCAATTTTGATATTCCTGTCCCGGTCTCTGCTGTTAAGAAAGCAGTAAGACGGGAAATTTTGGATACTTGGCAAACTGCCTGGGACGTGGAGGAGACCGGCAGGGAGACATACCGTTATAGGAAAAAAGTAGATCTTGAGGGAGTTATAAAAAACAACGTTGTTCTTCCGTTCATTACTGGGAAAGGGTTTTTCCCTGCCTTTCTGCGCCGTCTGGACAGGCATGATAATGGTCTGTGTGTCTGCGGGCAGGAGGGTGTTTCATTGCATTATGTCTATGGCCCTTGCAGTGCTGGACTCAGCATCTTCCAATGTGGCATTCCTTTAGATGCACCCCTTTTATTTCTAAAGATTATCCGTAAAAGTAATAATTTAAAGAAATTAGGAGATTTATATCAGAACCTGAGGATAAGATATAGATCATTGATGCGTGATTAGTTTGTTTTAAATGGCTAATAATCTTAAAATTTTAATTTAAAAAAAGAGAAAATATGTGCTTTTATGGTATTATAATTGAGATTCTGTGTTTGATTTTGTCTGGTGTTGGGATTTTTTGTACTGTGTTAACCGTATCGACTTAGAATTGTGATATTATAACTTTTAAATAATGGTTTATAATTTAAACGCCTGGTTCTGTGATATTTTATGTAAGTTATGATGTTTTTACTTAGGGTCCGGTATCATGATGCACAGACTATATTTTATTTGTAAATATGGTGGTTTTGGATCTTGTAAATGTTTTAATATTATGTACCTACTACTTTGTATGGTTTGATTTTATAACTTTGCTTTTAACCATCTGAACATAGAGGCTATGCCCAATTGTATTTTATTATATATATAATATTTTGGTTGTTTCTTATGTGCTTTTTAATTTCCATGAATTGCTTTGGTGTTTTGTTTTTAGTATAAGTCTCTGTGATTTATTTTCTTCTGTAATTTTGTGTTCTGTGTTTTTATATATATAATTTGGTTTTGTGTATCTTTGTTTTGGTATTCTCCCTTGGGGAGCTCTGTATTATTGGATTTTTTGAAATAAATAAAGCACGTGGGGTCGGGGTTGGCATCCTGGTGCTTGCCCTAGGTCCGGGGTGATCCTCCCTTTTCCCCTGGGGGGCGCGTGTTGGCGTAAACCGCCTTTGGCGGTCGCTCCCCCCCTGCGGGTGTCCTCCTCCTCCAACTGGGCACTTCGCCATTTAAATCGCAGGGCTTAAATCTCGTCTCTCCGAATTGGATCGGTTGACAGTTTTCCGGAGTTTCTAGATTTGAACTTCCTTCTCAACCAGCAGGTCCAATGGTAAGAGGCCTGCTAGTTTACAGAACGCTGGTTAACGTTTCGTTATCGGCAGTAGAATCATTCTCTGCACCAGGTTAACCCTTTAAGGCGCAGTGATCCCGCTCTGGGAACACCCAACTCTGACGTTTTGACTGTTGCCAGTCACGAAGAATAGATTGGATTTCTATAAAAATAGTTGCGGGTGACATAGCTCCGCGACAATCCTTTACTTTTTAGCACGTCATTTCCCGTAAAAAAAATGGTCACGATTATTTTTAACAGCACTGACATCTGCTGAAAATGGAAGAATGCGAGGAGCAGCTGGAGAGATTGCCCAATGCTGAAAAAAGGGCAGCCGTTGCCATCGCTCGACTTAACTACCAGCAAGATGGCGGACGATCGAAACGTTCATCACGTGCCACAGATCTAGAGACCCCTAGAGATCCTGGGAAAGGGTTGCGCCTCAAATGGTTAAAGGCGTAGGCGCACTAGCTCCCTTCTTCCATCCCACCAAGCATGCAGAACGACATGCTCCATACCACGTTTATAGAGGTTCTTCAGCACCTCTCCGCTGTGTCCTCTCAGTCAGTGAATACTAAGAACGTACCTAGCAAGCAGCTTTTTCAAATGAGTGACATGTGCCATAGAATTCATCTGTTGATTAAGCAGTACGTCCAGAAACTTAATTTCTGTTTCTACTTAACTATGCTGACTCCGAATCGAATGACAAGAGTGGTTCTTGGGTTCCGCATTCTTCGTGGGCTTATATGAAGTCTTACCGTTTTGGCCGGACTGAAATCCAATATGTGGAGCTCTGTCTGAGAACCATTTATGTAGGACTGCGAGAGCTGAAGTCGCACTATGCACATTGGGAGTGCCGATCACCACACCAAAGTTATGCATAAGCCTGCAGACGGACTCCGACTGGAAACTTCAGCTTCGAAGTTCCTAGGGTCCGGAATTAGAATCCTGCTGACATCCTCTGTTGTATCTAGGGACAATTTCTGAGTTACCTGAACGGTATACTACCTCTCTTGTTGTTAGGAAACTGCTTACCATCTTGTATGGGTTTATAGGGCAACGTGCTTGTCCCAACAGGTTGGGATGATTATGGATAATGTCTGGATGGCTGCCATACATAACTGAAGGCACTTTCAACATGTAAGAAAATCAGACAGGTAATATCCGCCCCAGAGATCAATTTATTCCAATAGATCTATGGAGAGCGAGAATGGCTTTCTCAATACTCGTCCCAGCGTAAATCCATATTGGGTTTTGGCCAGGTGACCACGGCCTTGTAGGGTTAAGACTGACTTAGCTACGATGTTCTAGTAAAAGGTGGTACTGAAATTGTTCCGCCGCTAGCCTGTTGAGGATGGTTCCGCATCTGCAGTTGCTTAGTCACTAAACTCCGTTCCCGTAAGAACACGGAAAGTGAAGCAGCACCGGCTTGGCCAGCAAGGTAAACTCCTCTCACGGCTGGACTACTGTGGGACCGTGTACGCTAATGGGAGCTGGTGTACGTAAAATCCATCGTGGCTCCAATGTTCTCCATGTTGAAACGATACACCTCAGGGGGTGCCGATTTCAGGTGGTTGATCCATCATCTGAAATTGATTCAAAATGGATTTGTTGAATGGTCACTGATTTTGAGGCTAAAATTTGTCTGCTGGCAGTATTTACGCCCGCCAGTTCCTATTGAAATGCATTGAATATCCATTTAATTACTGTCAGGGGCATAGCTACGGTGTTGGTCACCCGGGGTAAGCAGGTGCAGAGGTGGCCCGAGGGGCCTCTTTTCTATCATGTCTTATGTAAGTTACTACTAGCACTGATAGTACATATTAGTTTTATTCCTCGGCTTTTTTCGAAATATATCGCAATCATCTACCAAGCTCGGTCTAACATAATGGCAAAAAAAAAAATGGCCCAGGAGCGGGGCCTTAGGCGGTTTGCCTACATTCGCACACCCTTGGGCCAGCCCTGGCTGGTGTTCTGCGCCCCATCCCCCCATATTCAATTGAGCGGCCATGATGAAAACGTTATGAAAAATCGATGTTCATAATTAAATAAGCATAATGATCATATTTTTATAAATCCATATAAAAGTCTTCATTTTCAGCATTTTCTTCAGGTTTTATGTCAACTTCACATACTTGGCTGCTTGGTTTTTTGCCACTGTTTACCTCACAGTCTGTTGTCGTTTCATTTGGTCTTCTGTTTTACTGTTTAACCTGGATGACATTACTGCTGATGGCTACAAAACCAAATATAAGTACACTTAAAAAATCATCGCATTCACAGGTGTGATTTGTAGTTTCTTTTTTGGTGCCCCTTCTCGTTCAGCACCTGGGGCACTTGCCCCAGCTGCCACCCCCTGGCTACATCCCTCATTACTGTTGCTTCTTAGTAACCAGTTGGAATGAATAAATGTCTTTTTAATATTTAAATGGAAGGTCCAGAAGACAATATCTCATTTTGCCTCAAAGCTTTGTTGATAAAAAGAATATTAGCATTCTAAATTTATATATGTTATTGCAAGCACTGTACATTTAATACTTCATAGGGTTCATTTTAAGTTTCTTGCATTTGAAATAATACAAATATTTATTAAAACTTTTCCACACCTTTTAAAGAACGATTTTTTAAAATTACTTTCAGTATTCCATAATTAATAGTATTTTAAACAAAAAGTCACAATGAAAAGAGAATCAATTTACCAAAAGTCATTATTTTTTCACAGCTAATATTCTAGCTTCTTTTGCAATAATTATAAGTCTATAAAAAAGTATTAAATAACCCACAAGATCCAAACAACCTTGAACCAGAACTAATTATCACCATATAAAGCTCGTGCACGTGGCAGGTCAATACTGCCAGTGACGTCATGTGAAAAAAGTCAATTACGAGACCCCGAGCGAAATCAGACGTACTCCCATCAGGGCTCCTTAAAAAAACGGCAACCATCTTCTTTTGCCCTCCTATATGGAGGATCTGGCACCGCTCCTCGGTTGCCATAGGGCATTAGGAAAAACGAGGACTTTGTTCCATGCCGACAGGAGACAAATCGGATGATAGCTCGTAAGGTCGGTTCTGTCTTTTCCTTCCTCCATAATAAGCACCTAGTTGGCCCTTTCCCAAATGCCTAAGTCGAGGCATTTATTAAATACTAACTGCCAAGGCGGCCAGCTTTGCTGCCCCATACCTTGCTGTTCTTTATGCTCAGTGCATTGTTGACTAAATTTCTGAACTCATTTCGGTGAAAATCATGTTAATTTGTTTCAACAGTATTTGCCGCTAAAGTTATTTAGGTTTGGGTTGCTACACACTTTGGGTGTCATCATAAAAGCCTATGTTGAAACAACAAATGGCCAAAATGTGCTTTAGCCCAATGCATGGTGACATTTTTTAGACGGGCGATAAATGTACAAAATATTGTCATTTTGAAATTTTAAAGCTGTGAAAAAGTCTGAAAGATCTGGCATTTTTGTGTATTCATTATTGTTATTGTGCAATCTATCTACTGCGTGACATATGCTTGCTCCATTCAATGCTATTGAACTGTTAATTTGGATTTTTGCACATGCATTATTGTTATTTACACTAATGTTTACATCTAGCTGTTGCCGTTCGCAGCGTGTAAATATTGCAGATTTTGGTACTGCATACGCTAGCGTATTATATAAGTAGATTGTTAACCCATCAGCACGCGCGTCTACTTTTGTAACTTAAGCACTCGCATGGGGTAAATCTTACCCCATTTTGTCTTCTTTATACTTTTGACTAAAAACGTTTGAAAAACAAATTTGTGGAATTATAACGTAAAATACATCAGTTCTATTACGTTTCATGGGAAGAAATCGTGCTTTTCATATTTATTTAGAGATTTTCTAGCAGTTCCTTTAAATATCATGCTTTCTGAGAAGAAAATTTCATATGATATGCTTTATACCTAAAAACACTAATTACTTTATTAATATGATATTAATTTCATTTAATAGCCTTTTGTCAATACATACCAGTAGTGTAAAGTCAATTTATAGTTAATTTGCATTTAGTTTATACTTAGTTTACGTTAACAACGTAATGAAACGTTGTTAGTCGCGCGGGAGTATTTAATCCCAAAGTGGAATTTTCTTCCCTTCCGGATAACAAAGAAACGAAATTCCTTCACCCACCACAACTAGACCTCGACCTTGAAAGGTAAAAGACGGGACAAACTTGTTCTCAAAAAATTTCTCCCATTTTACGAAGAAAAAATGTCGCTGGGGTGAGATTTACCCCAGCGCGAGTGCTTACGGGTTAAGAACATCTCCTTGTTGTCCTCAAATGCCAATTGAACAATTTCAATAGGTATTCCATCCATTTTTTAAATTAATTTTCCTAGACAAAGAGCAACATTTTTATAAATATAAGTGATAGGAAAGAAGGGACCGTATAAAAATTAAATTTCGTATTTTAATATGTATAGAACCCCTGGTAAAAAAATTGCCATATCTGAATTCTACTCTTAATTTGACGAACTTTTCTAGTTGAAAGTATGCTTCTACCACTTACGGTTTAAAAGATAATCACTGTAACATCTATTTTGAAACTCCCGGTATATACAGGGTGATTCTAAACTCCGTGTAAAAACTTTTAGGGGAGATAGGGCACATAAGGAATCAGAAAAGTCGTCTTCATGTAGCTGTTAATAATTACTTTGGAATGGGGTGCTGAAACGCAGTGAACTTTCCGACCATTGTTTGACAAAGAGTAACGTATTTTCTTCAGAAAACATGTGTCTAAAATTCATAGTTACGGGTTCATACAGTGAAAAGGGTACATAGTTCAGATGGGTCCAAGCCCGTATTTACACGAAGTTTCGGAGAAAACCACGGAACACTCTGAACGGTTACCCTAATAGCACAACAGTCCCCTGTGACTGAAATGCGACCACACAATACTGTCACAATAGAGTTACAAACAGTCGCCGCGACTCCGCAGCAAAGTCATGCCAGGGTCCCTATGTCCTCTCGCTGTGTAGTCGCATTGTTACCGTTCAGAGAAGTCACGATGGGACAGTTTTGCGACAGCGAAAAAATTCGGGGAAAAAGAGTTACCGAAATTATACACCAGATGGCAGCACCAAACTCTCAGGCAAGAGAAAGTTGAGGTCCAGTGCTTTGGTCCAGAATCGAACCTTGGAGCTAATGGCTGGTAGCCCCGCATCTTACCACAACGCTGTGATTACCTTGCTCGCGATCCTTTAAAAGTAAACTGATTGCTGCAAAAGCTAGTTCTGACGGCTTCTTTTGGAAATTTAAAATTTTTCTGTGAGTATTTTATAAATAAATTTTATATTCTGTGAGTATTTTATAAATAATATAAAAAATATCATAATTAATAAATATAAATTTAAAATCTTGGAAATATTTCTTTTTCCACATAAATTATTTTCAGGAGATAATGTGCTGTTTTATTTAAGTATTCATCCGAAAAAACTAATGATTTATTGAAATTTTTTATTCGGTTATAAAATAAATTTGTAATGTGCGACATGTGGGGTTTGATATTAAGGTATGAGGGATAAGATTTATATTTTTGCTATATTTTGCCTAAAAGGGATTTCATATAAAAATAAATAAAATTAATTGGAAAAACATGCATTAGATAAAATAAATAAAGTATTTTTGACTTAGACCCAAAGTTTTACCTCAAATTTTTCGTAGTGGAACTTTCAAACATACCAGAGACGTATTTAAAAGGGGGGGGATCTGAAAACTTAAAGCAATTATTAAAAAACAGCAATTTTGACACATTTGTATTTACTCTAGTAACAATAAGGTTGAAAATACCGGATAGTCCCCCCCCCATCCGAAATTTAAACCTTACATTACGCTATCGAAACATATGCCATGGGGATATGAAAGAAATTGTTAATTTTACTCACAGATACTTAGTTTTCACCATTGTGATTAGAACTCTCAACTCTAATATTTTTAAGAATAATATTTTTTTATAAATAATATCGTCTTGTTTAAATGAAATAATTTAAAAATTAATAAATTAAACTAAATTCCATTACTACATAACTGCGAGGTTTTATTGAATTACTATTTTCGGATTTATTTATTAAACGTTTCACGAAAGAAATTGCCACAAAATATTAGAAAAAATCAGTGAAAAGAGGCTGTGTGACGCCATTTTGAAGTCCAAAAAAATCAGTAGTCACTAAATAGTCACACAGTGACTTCACAGTGAGTCACTGAGCGACCAATCACATACTAGTCACATGGTGACTTCACAGTGGAGCCAATGAGCAACCGATCACATACTAGTCACATGGTGACTTCACAGTGGAGTCACTTAGCGACCGTTCACATACTAGTCACATGGTGACTTTACGGCGACATCACTTGGTGACTGGTCACAAATAAACTTCACAGTGACTACACAGTAGAGTCACATCACTCACAAGTCACAATGTGAGTAGTATGTGACAGTCCTGTGACAATTGTGACCCTCTGTGACGTCACAGCGACTCTTTTGTGACCATCTGTGCTATTAGGGTAGGTCAGTGGACATGACCTGGTTCCAAGCCAGGCACCTTCTGTCTTGCAGTTCAAAGACATGGAGTTTAGAATTACCCTGGATATACACCAATAATTCCTAAATTAATTCTATTGAAAACATCTTAAAATTGACCAAAAATGTTTAAAAAATCTGAAAATCCACCCGTTTCCTCATTTTTAAGCAATTTTGGCTCCATTTTATTTCTGAGAGTAAAAAAAAAAAAAATGTTAATCATTTGCATGAGAAAATTAGTTTTTTTAAGTGAGAATGATGGTCATATTTAATGTCACATCATCAGGCTTTGAAGGGAAGTCAGTTCGTTTAAAATAGCTTTTCCAGATAACATAGTTCAATTTTTTTTTTTTTTCATTAAAATAATCGTCTGCTTGAAGCTTGATATAAAAGGGGCTGCACAAAACAAAATCGTTCTAATGCAAAAAGTTTCAGGAAGTTTCCAGAAGAGCATGAAATTGAATTTGGGTATATAGTAAAAATTGAATATGAAGTTATTTATTTTAGGTGGATGAAGATTAAATATATTGAGTAAACACATGCTTTTGTCAAATGTTTTTCCTAGCATCCGTTGTAATTGCTTCCACAACAGGCTTCTAATTTACAAGATTTTAACTTGATCATTTTTTCTGAGCAATTTATTTTGAAATGACCAATTCAAGTCTTAAAAAAGATAAATGAATCTGTGTTCCATGTATATCTTAACAGAATATTTATTTGTTACTATGACAAACATAGTTACATGAGCATACTGCATGATAAAACAAGTCTTGTATTATTTTAGTACATAAATATAGCATAAAAATACATCTCATTCATTCAAGCTATTACACAGAAGGTCGACCCTTCTAGATTGCTATAATTAAACAAATACAAGCACTATAAATTAATCATAGGTGATTGACAATACACATTACTTTTTTATTCTTTATGAAAAGACTAGTTTAATTACTATAAGGCCGCAGAGAATTTAGAAAGGCATTTTGTGAAGTAATTTTTAAAAATAATTATTACACACACACACACACACACACACACACACACACACACAAAAAAAAAAAAAAAAAACTGGACCTCATATTTTACAACAAATGCTATAGAAGTACGAACATAGAGTTACATACTTATATCAAAGTTTCTCAGAACTTTTGTTTTTTTTAAGCAGCTCAGTATTAATTTTACAGATGATTTTATATTCCTGAATTTCCTACAATTAATTTACTAAAAGAACTGAGAATCATAATTATAACAAATATTAATAGAATAGCATAATACTATCAAGAAGGAAAAACAAAATTAAATCATGGATAAATAATTGTCATAATGGTGTAGAAAAAATTTCAATTCTAAAAGAGAATGTGCATGGAAAAATAAAAGTAATTGGTGATAATTTAGAGTAAATTAAAAATGACATGATAATTTTTCTCTTTTTAGGGAAAATATGCAATAATTAATAATTGCTCTTCATATTTTTAGGGAAAATATGTTTAACAAAAGTTTTTCTTTACATATATTGGCTAGTAAGGTAGGTACAAAGCACTGAAATTATGGAAGACATCATTTGGAATTCTTTTAAGTTTAAAAACCAAGCTTAGCTAAATCACAACAATCATAAAAAAAATCTCAGCCTATGTGTCATTTAACTTACTTATTGTCTGACCTTTTACTCAATATTATTTCTTCTTAATTAATTTTACTTAATTTTTTTTGCGTTAATTGTTAAATTACCACACTATGTGCTGTTTTGAATTGCATTTTCACGCTGTCTGGAATGGATAATATTTTGTTAAATCAATCAAGAACTGTAAATGTAAGCAAAAAATGACAAAATTTGAAAATTTTGATCTCTGATCTAATAAAGGGTCTCCATCTTGGGCTAGTTCCCCCAGCCCCAGGTGGAAAAGATCAGAAAGCTGAATTTTATGTCGCACACCAACAAAATCGGTAGTTAGGTCTCCATGAATCTAAGAACCCCTTCCAAATCCTACTAAATTCATCAGGTACTGCCAGATTATTTCCTTTTTCATTACTGAGGACAGCCTTGAAACATGGTTAAAGATACAGCTATTTCAATAAATTTCTATATGCATTATTTCAATAAATTTCGATAAATATCGCATAATCTAAATGCACTAGCACATGGATGGCACATAATTCCAAAAATATGTCTGCATATTTTGTAGGGCCCCACCAATAAGTCTTTTAACAATCACCTCCCATTCCACAAAATTATTAGTCTTCATACATACTTTTTACCAGCCAGAAATATTATTTAATAAACCCACAATTTTTGAGAGCTGTTTAGTAATAATATCTTTTTGGTTTACCAAACCTAGCTATTTAATAACAAACATGCACAAACATATTCAGAGAACAGCTCATACTACTTTAAACAGCAAGAAATATACAAGACATGCCTTCTAAATCTCTGCAACCTTGTTTAATAAATAATTTAAACAGAAATATGTAATTTGAGGTTTCTCACAAGATAAGTGGTTTTAATGAACCAACAGTAACAAGTTCTAAAAGTCATTACAATACATCAAATAATGTTGCTCACTAAAATAAAAACATTGAATGACATAAAAAATACATGATGGTGTAATTAAATGAATTTCAGAAATAAGAATTGGAATTTATTAATATATTTTCTATCAAGATATTAAACTAAAATAACTATGGCTGATTAAATTATGCTTTTACAATTATGATAATCTTCTGGCCACTAATAATATCCTTAATTGAGAATTAAAATTCAAACTTGAAAACAAGTTTTATCTTAAAGGATTGTAAATATGATCGTGACTTAAAAAAACATATAAAATAAGAAAATATTTCTAAAATGAATTATTTACTCTTTGATAGATTTTAAAATTAAATATCATGTTTAACAAACATGTTTTGCAAATAATAATGCATAAACATAAACCATGTACTTTAGGTAAAAGGAGAAAAATAATAAAATTAAATTAAATAAACTACACGATTTTTAACAGTCAATAATTTACATTAACTAAGATTTATTAATAACATAAACACACGTAAAAACATAAATGTGATTTTAAAAAATGAAAATAGTATTACAATAAATTATTAAATTATTAGAAGTTGTAGGCTATTTGAAATTAATAAGCAACATTTGGAAGTACAACTGGCACAATTCTACACTTATGAACATAATGAATATTGCACAAGATAGTATTAAACAGCTTTGAACTGAAAAATACATAAAACAGTTTTTAAGGCACCCACAGCAGACATAACAATATACTACTTAAAAAGAATCTGAGTACTTCATTTATAAGACTCTAGATATGAAATTGAGGTACAATATTCATTAAAATTAAACCTATAATTTGATACTTCGTTAATCAATTTTTATTTTTTGAAAATCAACTAAGAATGTATCTAGAATAAATTAGTATAAATTATCTTTTACAATAAAATTATTCCTTTCGATATCATATCTTAAAATTAAAATATTTTAGATCTCTGAATAGAACACATTAGCAAATTGATAACAAAGAAATAAAATTTAGAACGAGTTATGTACATATATACAAAGTAAAATGTAATAATTGAGACATTAAAGGAAGAAAGGGAATAACATTCAACAGGACACATACAAAACAAATGTACAGTGAAACAGCATTGTACAAGTATGAGATTAAAAAAAGAAAGAAAGAGAGGAAAAAAAGAGAATATATATTTATATATATACTTAACATCACAGAAATAATGCATCACAGTGCAATTCCCATATCTGCAGAGAGTACAAATGAAGTTATACAAAGTTGCAAGAATATATCAGCATTATATATAATGTGCATTAATCTTAAAGTATCAGTATAACAAAACCAAAAAAGTCCAATAAAATCCTTTGGAGAATATATTAGCATTAGCCAACATACAAATAAAAGTTTTAACAAAATTTTGCTTCAAAAACAAGATTCGAATATTGTGGTTAACATTATTATCTGATCCTCAATTGATTAAATACACCGAAACCACTATAACTAAAGGTGAAAAGGGGGGGAAGAAGTAATAGTAATTTAAGCAGAACCATGCAAAATATGAAAATCTAAATATATTTCCTTTTATATTGAGATTGCATATTCACACCCTTCCAAAATGTACTTGAGTGTGAGCCAATTTTCCTACATCTTTTTCATTACGTTGTTCTTTATAAAAAGCATGCTACATAGCACATAATAACAATTTCTATTATTTATTTTGAATTGCATGGTTTCCTGAAAAGTTAATCAGGCACAAAATTACTATAGAAAATTTCTCTCATACTCAAATACTTTTTTAAGAGGGTGCATAATCTTAAAAAACTTTTTCTTCAATGTAACATTTTTGTTTTCTTATAATAAACAAACTATTTATTTTACCTAGCTACAGATAAAATTCTACTTTAAGAATAATGATTTTACCCCCCCCCCCCCCGAAAAAAAAAAATTCTTTCATATTTTAACAACCGATATCCTGCAGCTCACGGTAACTTAATTTGGAGAATCAATTCACATAATATCATTAATGCTTTCTGCCATTTACGATGTCATATTTAATTCACTTCATCATTAATAAGAGCTCTAGTCCATTAAATACTATTTAAAAACAGCAACTTTAAAAAAAGATTTCACTGATAATTTAGTGTTCTTATTATTGGAACTAACTTTCCAATATAACCAAGATTTTATTTTGTATCAAATTGAATTTAAAAATAAATAAGCTTGTTTTAAGACTTAATAACAAAAAAAAAAAAAAAAAAAAAATTTAGTGTTGCATATAAGTTCTTATAAAAAAACAGTTATGGGGATTGCACCACAAGATAAACTCTTCATATGGAAGAAAGTGAATACAAAAATACAAATCAAACTAAGATTAATCTTTACAGATTTTCTAACATTCATTCAACACAATTTGCATATTAAAAAAGACTATTGATATGCAATTCCAATAAAAAGTCTACAGAAATACTTTAATTATGAATATTGTACTAAAAATTATAATATTTCCTTAAAAGTTACATATTTACAATTCAGTTACAAGCCTTACAGATTGGTAATCAAATTTTATCACACTAAAACAACAGGTATCTAAAGTTAATTCAGTCACACTCTTGACTGCATACACATTTTATAATCATATTGGATTCCTGCAGTAATTTGTACATAATGGGCCATTTAATGGGGAGAGAGACATTAGTAGCAAACATAAAAATAATTATAGATGTATTTAATTATTACACTTTTAAAATTTTCTAAAAAAAGTTGAATTCTGCTAATGAATTTGGTTTGACTGTATTCTAAATGCTGTAAATATGCAAAAATTGTGCTTATATTGTGAATATTGCATTACAGAAGCACACAAAATAATTAAATACACTGAGGTCTGTGACAGTAATTCTTGAAACTAATGTACCAATTAATTTAATGAAATATTTCTAAGATGCTTTTAAAGATATTTCGCTAAAGTTCTAAGAACAATAAAATAATTTCACTTAAAAAGCAAGTAATTTGTATGAATGATTAATCGAATTAAATAATAATAATATACTTATTAAAATACTGGTGTAATAAATTCTTATTAAAATACTGGTGTAGACACCCAATGAGAACCTAATTAAGCTGCAACGTTTTAAAATTCAGAATTTGTAAAATGTATAGCAAATGTAAAAAAAATATATAAATCTATATTAGAGAAAATATAAATGTTACCTATTTGATTAATTTTTAAAAAAGATAAAAATAGTAACACAAACTTAACAAAAATAGTAACAATAACGTAGCACATTAATAAGAATGACCCTACAGTTTTATTAAATCTTTTTGTATAGGCAATAACATCTTGATGAACTTACATAATTATACTTAAAAATAAGAACAAAAATACTGTTCTACAATTAATACATATAATTAAAATGAAAAAAGATTGTGAAATCTTCAACAACAGTAATAACATAAAACACCAATTTCAAAGATTAATAATAATCATATGATTAGCACCGATAAGCTTATTTAATGTTAATGACTTTACAGGCTATTTTAAGATTATTAAAAAAAAAAAAAAAAGCCTAACAGATTTCTTGGAAAAACAAAATGCAGCAAGAGTGAACTGAATTACGCTTTCAAAACCTTAAATTTCTATTCTCTCGCAGTATATTACCAATAGATTATAAAATTTTTATGCCAAAATTCAACATATCAGCATGCAATGGTGGCCACATACAAATATATTTTAGTAGTCCATGTTTTTTATGAATTCTACAGCCGAAGCAAACTGCGTCCACCAGTAGGCTTCCTCGCCTTCTAGCTGCTTTTCGTAGAATGTGTTCACGTACTGTACAGTGGATAACAGGTGTGGGGGGTTCGCCTTGATGAGTACGAAAACAAGAACCGGCATGAGATCGTCGGCTGCAGGTACTGACTTATCACTGGCTATGCTTAAGAGGTTCATGATTGTGCTGCAGCACCTAAGAACACATTGGATTTTGTCTCTTGGTGTCTGAAAACCAATAAATAAAACAGGTTATTTCATCACAAAAACACTCAACACAGCTGTAAAATTTATTTAAAAAATTTGCGTAATAATATACAGAAATGATATTTATCAGCAAAATGATCGTTTCAAAAGCCTGAAGTTCCAGGCTTTCTAATTTGTAAATGCTTGGACTTCTTTGCAACTGATGAAGGTCAGACCTTTTGTATTTGGCCAAAACATTGATATATATATATGCTAAGCTGGATTGCTGTCTGGACTGGTTTTTCCAAGCCGTCCGAGTGGCTTTTTAAATGTTCAGCTAATGCAACAAAGATCGTTCAGTGCATAGTAATGATACACATTCTTAAATTTATTTTAGAAAACGATAGTGCTTATTTAAACATTCTGTAGTATTATCGCAAAAATATTTTTAAAAATATATAGATTGCATTTTGAATTATCTGAAATGGAAACTAATACATTTGCAATTTTGAACATGTTTACGTATATGAAGCAGTAATGGTAAAATCCAAATAATGGTGATGATTAATGAATAAATCCAAGTTTAAACAAAAGGATAAAGGATTATGTTGATTACTTTATGTAGCTTTTCACCACAGAAACAAAATTAAATATGTAAATAAACTATGTTCTACTATTCGAGTTTAAATATATTCAAGAGCATACTATAATAGCCAGTTTTCATGAAAATGTTGTTTCTACATAATTTTAAAATAGTTTTTACAAAACAATATTTTGAAATAATTTTGTATAGCATTGTACTATTTGAAATCGTTCTATGATAAGAGCAGATCCTGATCATAGGTGGACGGGGCCTCAGGGCAAGAGGTTATTTTGGGGCCCCTATACTATCACAAGCATTTTAACTTATTTGTTTGCTGCTTCATTTTCCCGACATAAAAATAAAATATTTTTAAAGAATACTAAAATTGAATTAAAAATTACCTATTTATTTATACTTATTTAGAACAAGACTATGCATTTAAAAGTGATTTTAATAATTTTTTAGTCCATTTGTATTATTAGTGTATGGGTGTGCTAATTCAAGGAACGGCAATTATGAGGCACAAGAGCAAAGTTTCTCATGCCAAAAAATTTTCTTTATACACCAAGAAGTACAAAATTTTCTTTCCGTCATCATGAAATAAAAAATATTAACTAATGGATATTTTCTGATAAGCATATATATGGCCATACCATACGTTTTTAAAAACTCCTAACTTCTTGTTTATTGATCCATGATCGATCACTTTAAGAGAGAAATTTTTCCTACCTTATTTTGAACAAACTATCCAGACCTGAAAATGTATGCTATATTCCCATCAGAAATCTTGTATTTCTGTTAAGTTAGAACTTTAACTCACTGTATGTCAAGGATAAAGCTGGCTGATTAACTTCTAAGATAGATCTATTTGAGGAAATTCCTAGGTTTGGACGGAATATCATGGCCAGATCTAGACACAAAGCGGCTAAATTGGTAACTCTGACTGAAAAAAAAAAAAAAAAAAAAAAAAAAAAAACCTCCTTCTAAAACTATTACAAATTACTCTGGCAATAAACAATAATAAGCATGCTTAATTTTGTTCTATTTTGAATGGCGAAGCATACTCGTCATCCGGAGTGCATGATGCAATGCCGTTGACTTATTTACCCAAGAGGTTAACAAAACTATTAATTTGACTTTACTTAGTATTTGCTTACTAACACAGCTATACAATTGTTTCTAAAAATAAATAGAGCATAATTGTGCAATATCATACACTTCTTGTACTAGCTTGCATATAGAATCAGAAGATTCAAAGTTAAATTGAAAAGCATCATAAAAATTATAATATGTTAAATTTTAGTTACCTTATAGGCATTAATATTAACAAGCTCTGCTTGTGCTGAAGGCCAAGGGCATTCTGAATGATATGCCTATTCAAAAGAAAGAAAAACAAAATTAACAATCACATAAAACAAAAAAGGCTTAGTGATAAATAAATTATACAGGTGTTTAAAGGCAAATTCACATATTTTTAAACAAGGTTTCTACAGTTACTCAAGTTTTTATTTGGCATTTTGTAAAAAATTTGTTCCTATTTTAGAGCCAGGCGTCATTTAAAAGAACTTTACAAGGAAAAAGTTAAAATATACCATATATTCCTTTAAAAGCACTTTTGGAAGCTTGAGTTACCTCCGTCATCAGTCTCTTTATTGTGCACACATCTCATTTCTTTTAAAATCGAGTTCCAGCTTGGGTCTATTTGGGCATCTGTGGTGTCGTTAATTGCACTATCTATTGTTATTATTTGTAGAGGCTCCATTTTTAATGTGTAATTATGGTTTCTATAATCTGCTATTTTTAAAAAAATTTCATTGAAGTTTATTTTTACCGGTCTATTTTGTGTTGTTCAAGATAGGGCTGTGATTAGCTTATTGTATTTTATGTCGTTTATTCCCTTTCTTTTATTTTCCTTTTTTCTGACAAATATGTAGTAACCATGTTAATTTGTATCTTCAAATGCTAAATTAATTTTATTATAAAGAATAAAATTCGGCAGTTTCTTCTATTTCTGTTTGATCTTTATTGTTTTGGATGTGTTTAAAGATGTTTCTATTAGGTTTGATGAAAAATTTAATATCCTTTTTATAGCTGCTTCATAGGATATTTTTATTAATTACTTTGCAGTATTTGCACGTGCCCAAATTGACCAAAGCTGGAGAATGATTTTATAAGAAATGATAAACGTGCACAATTAAAAGACTGATGATGGAGGTGGCTGAAGCCTCCAAAAGTGCTTTTAAAGGAATTTATGGTATATTTTAATTTTTTAGGAAGATACTATTTCCTTTTTTGTTTTTATAAATGAACTTCTACTAGGGTTATCACACTAGCTAGAAATCAGAGCAACTTTCTGGCCGAACAACTTTCACAAAGATTTTCTCTGTCGCTACCTTGATGACGGCGATCTCCAACTTTTTATTTTCCAAATGAAAAGAACCAGAGTCGGCCGAAAATTTGGCTAATCTGAGTACTTTTTTCTACTATGTCATCAACTGTGGTTCGAAGCTTGGCTCGAAGTGATAAACCTATGAGGCGTGCAAGTGCAGTGTGGAATTAGAAGTTAATTTTATTGACAAATCAACCAATTTAAGTCTCACAATCAATAACAAATTGCTGCTGATCTTATGTAAATATAACAACGAAAGGGTTATGCTACATACTAAGTCACAATAAGTAAAATAACAACAGACATACCAAATCAGTAATACCTTAACATGCAAGGACTATTTGGCGTTGGAGAAAGTTTGTTTATTTTTACAATCTTTAACGATAACTCTGCCCTTAAAGTCTGGCGACAAAGTTGTTCCAGCAAAAAGTTGGTGTGATAACCCCTTGCAATTTTTATCTATGGCGATCAATACGGAAAATACCTTTGAAATTTGCTGACAATCTTAAAAACTACAGTAAATAAAAAATACTTAAATAGATATTAAAATGAATTATCTGATATTAAGAACATGCAATACATTTGTTTTTGTGTTGTTTATTTAGTAAAAAGTCAGTTAGCTAAGTGGTTGAACATGGAATGGTACTTTATAATCATTGTATCTATTTCTCATTCATAACATTCAAGAGTTTACTGTACATAAAACATATTTATAATTTTCTAATGTAAGAATACATAGATTTTCCCTGACTCAGGCATGAAAGTGCAAGCTGATCAAAAAAGCTGAACTCTACCCGAATACAAAATTTAACGTGAAAAAAAAAAATTATATATATATATATATACGTATGTGTATATATAATACATATGTATGTATATATTTAAGCACATGTGATTGCTTATGGCATGTTTTTCCCAATTTTTGGCTTTGATGGCCCTGTTTCAAATTTATTTATAGCCTCTGGATTTCATTTTTATTTTCATCAATATGTATTATATCTGTTATAATGTGCTTTCAATTAATATTTCACTTGGGAATCCATTTTACGTAAGTTAAGCTATTTTATATTATATATATATATATATATGCATGTATACATTTTCTCACCAGCCAGTACACTATATTCTTATAAGAAGGGTCAATTTATGGTGGAAAAAAAGGTAACCAAATTTTTACAGATTGAAAAACAACTGTTTTTGTACAGTAATTTCTTCCAGTAATATATCACTCCATTCTTAAAAAACGATAGTACAAAATTTCCCCCCCATTTTCTATACATGATAAAAATACATTAAAAAGTGTTAATCAAAATGTTTTCAAAAACTTTCTTTTTTTTTTTTCATTATTGCAGTTTTGATTTTATTCATTTATTTATTATTATTAAAGTGACCATTTTTTCTGAACCTAAAATCAGGACATTCCTAAACCAGTGTCGAGAGGGATAAAAATCAATCCCGACCCCCCCCCCCCCAATAATAATTATGTAATCAAAGATTATATTCTTGCTAAACTCCAAGCACACTTTAATTACCTAATACAGTAGGGGACCCGAAATCTGGAACTTTTTTTTTCTGCATTTCCCCCCCCCCTTCGCTGTTTTTTTTTCCCTCCCTATAAGCATATAAAAACTTATATTTTCCTTTTTATTCCTCATTTTCTTCTTTGAAAGACCGTTTTCAATTGAATATACGTAAAAATAAGGAAACCTGTTAAATTGGAAAGAATTTCGTCGAAGCGCAGGGAAAGGAGGGCGCGGGCGCGTACCAGGAGAATGATCGATCCTCTCTACTCGCGCCTTTCTTCGCTTTGCGATCGGCGAGTTGCTGTTAGATCTTGTGCGGTAATTTTCGATTTCTCGTAACGTAAATAGATTCTATGCTATTATAGAATGACTTGCTTTAATGGGGAGAAAAATATGTGTCCTTTACGCACGCACGCACACACACAGGCGCGCAGCTTCAAGTGTTGATGATTCATCTAGTCTGTTAAATGTAAACAAAGATGAACAGGATTTGGTCTGCTTAATGACTGTTTCCCTCCCCCCCTTCTCAAAGAACTACAGATGGGTGAAGAAATGTTGGGTTGCGGGTCGCGTAATAAATTGCTAGGCAAATCAACGGGCCGAGGAAAGGCGGCAGTTGATCCGAAAATTGCGCAACTGCTCTATCCGTCCTTCCTTAGCCCGCTGAATTGCGGTGTAGGATGAGTTATTTCAATCTGAAACTATGTATGAAAAAACGTTAAGTAAAATTTTAAGATTATATAAGTTGCATATTTTCAGCCAATTTAGTTGCAGCCAGTGGCGCACCCAGGATTTTAGTTTAGGGGGGGCTTGACTACGTACAAATACTGCTGAACTCTGTCATAGTGACCTCGGTTAGTTACAACTCTCTTATAACGTCAAAATATTCGGTATCACTTGACTGTCCCATAGAACACAAGCAATGTAACTCACTATACAGTCATAAATAATTATCTGATCTTTGGAGCGACGTTGTAACCGTGTGTAACAGTGTTTCAACTAACTGTAAGTAAGCATTTATTTAAAAACTTTTTTAAATAAGTATCTTTTTTTGGTTAGAAATAATTTGAGTACAATAAAAAAAAAGAAAGAAAGAACTAAAAAAAATTAATTAATTAGCGACAATTTTCATTTTTTTTTAACGCTTTTCACTTCTAACTTTCTACCTTTAGGGGGGGCTTCAGCCCCCATAGCCCCTCCCGTCGGTGCGCCTATGGTTGCAGCAATCGTCATCCGTCTGAAATAATCATTGCTCGGCTCGATAACATAGCTTTCGAATTTTTTAATGGATTACTTCATCTTTAACATACTGTATTATTCATTCATTCTTTTTTTTTTTTTTTTTAATCAGAGATATATAATCATGTGCATATTTTTAAAGTTTTTATTTAACAGAGTTTCAGTTAATATTAATTAACGTCATAATAGACGCTAAAACGCAGAAGGGCCTATGCTACAGCTTACCTCGGAAGACTTCCGGAAATCGGTAAAGTTCGCAGCCGGTATCCCAAAATCCGGAATGGGTCCGGTCCCGAGCATTCCGGATTTCGGGTTCCCTACTGTACTAATTATACTTAAATTTTGATGCAAAATAATAAACTAAACGCAGCTTGCTCTTGGCTTGTAATTTAAGGTCAGAAGACACGTTACTAATTTAATACATCTACGAAACATTAACTGCTACACTTTTACGTTGAGTCGTAAAACGTAATGTCATTAAATTCTCATAAAATAACCTCTAATTATTACTAAATCTATATTGCATAGATACATATATATCCCCTACTTTTATTTCTATTTCTTCTTCATGATCCATAACTTTTGCCGGTAGTTTGACTTTAATAGATTTATTCAACCACTCGAATTTAAATTTATTTTTTTCGCTCGCATCTAGTGAGCAAGCTTTATGCTCATTGTTTAAATTAATATCCATAGTTATAATGTTATCTTGGTTAACTAACAAAAGATCATCTTCACAAACTGATGACGCAATTTCCCACATGCGTTTCAGAGCGTGTGTGGTACAATTCCAAACACACGACAAATAAAAGTAGCAGTAGAAGTTGTTCAGGGGCGTAGCCAGGGGGGGGATATCGGGATATATCCCCCCCCCCGAAATGTTTGGATTAGTGATGAAATTCCATCTATTTATACACATATAAGTTCATATTCCCCCCCCCCCCCGAAAAATTTTCCTGGCTACGCGCCTGGTTCACATAACAGCCGTTATCAGTCATCCCGTAATTCAACTTCGGCAATTTCCCCGGTGCGATTTCAACAGTAAGGCATGACTACTTTCAACCTGCGCGATCGTCATTCGGCTGATTGGCACAAGTTATGCCTTTCTCCATTCCGCTGCACCAATAATTTAGGGTGATAGATACGATGTGTAGGCTTAGGAACGCATCTCTGTTTACAGCATGGTTTATTGTGAAGGAGAAAAAATGGCGTTCGTTCGCTCCACTCCCCCCCCACATTTTTCGGTCGCGATTTCTCGAGGATTTTGCATCGATCTCAGAAACAGCCTCAAAGACATTGAAAAAAGCGGATTTCCGCTTAAAAGCGGAACTCTTTCATGCCTGCTGACTTTTTCAATTTATTGCCATATTTTCTTCAAATTGTCTGTGCAAAATTTCAAGAGTGTGTAAAAAAAAAGAATGCCCTTTACTGAAGTTGTATTTCCAGTAAATGTTTCGGTCTCATTACCTAACCCTTCGAAAGTCACCAAGTTTGGCAACATTTCTTATAATGGAGAGATATAACAAAATCATATGTTAGACTAGGCAGTAATGTTTTAGCAGACTGAACACTGTCAAGTCTACCCCCATCCCTGCAATCAACTTAATCCCGTTAACAGTTGCCAAGTTTGGTACCAAACATAACGGAAGTTGTATCCCCTGTCATCATTAACTTAACCACAGCTCAGACCACAATTTGTACAATTAAATAGAACTTATCATTTTCTAAGGGTGATTTTTTGTTTGTTGTTGTTGAATAAACATTAACAGACAGTCGAGTTGCCATACTGTCATTTTTAAATTAAAATAAATCAAACATAGGCACCATATGACTTCCTTTTTAACTTTTTCTATCCAAAAGTGAGATACAATACTTCAATAACATAATTAAAGGTCTGTTGATTTCTCATCAAATACAACAATATTTCCCCAAAAGTCACCAGGTTTGGTAACAGTGATTAAACATAATGATTAATCGCTGTTGCCAAACCTGGCAAAACTACGTATAAAATTAGTAATCTTGGACATAGCCTCAACAATGGCTGTCCATAGACTAATGCATTGAAAGTCTTCTGGGTGATCTAGTAAATAAATTATACAATCAATAAAAATAAAAAAAAAGAAAGTTCATAATTAGGTATTACAATAGTCCTGAATACAAAATTCCAATTTTTTATGGCAAATTGTTATTGAGTTATGCAAGATACATATATACATACACATAGATGTCATGCCAAAACAACATAAAATGAAACATACATGCATATGTATGCAAGGCACACAGACACATGTCAAATGTATTCAAGGATGTCAAAATAAATACTTCCATCAAAATCATAATGCCATTTTTTTTTTATAATATTGCATCATTTACTTCATACAAGCAATGATAAATCCCTTACAATTTAAGATTTTTTAAGAAACAAAACTAACACTACTTAATTCTTCTTCAGTTGGAATTCTTAGTAGTAAGCTAAAGTTTGTAGTTGTTTTTTTAGCTGATTAAGTGATGCTACATTTAAGTTCTTATGGAATAATTAATTTTTAAAAATATATTTAACTTGTGTTTAGTTCATCGAAGTAAACACATCAAATTCAACTTTTTACTAAATTTATTAAAATATCAATAGTGTCTTAAGAACATAATTTTGAAACTTAACTAGTTATAAGATTTCTTGGAGGAGAAAAATTCTTTCTCTCTTCTTTATTAAACACAAGCTCACACCAGGATAAAAACAGAAATGTTACAGATAGAAACATTAAAAGCTGTTTAAAAAGCAATCGCAAGAAACTGAAATAATATCCAAACGTAAAGAGAGGTAATTCAGTGAAACCAGGAAATAGTTCCATTTGTTGAAACAAGTTTCCATTTAATAAAGGTTTAATTTAGGATTTTATCACATGTGGTTTAAAAGAAATGGACAATTTTAATACCTAAGTGAGTTAAATATATCAATGCATGTTAATCAAATACTTCTAAGTCATTAAGGTAAAAAAATAAAGGTCAGTCTCATAAACCATGCAGGGTGTCCACCAGTGTCTGGAGGCAAAGATAGTAGCATTAGTAGCCTCACCAACCAGGGTTTCTACAGATTTCACAGCTTTTGCTTCCCTGACTTTATCTAGCGTGCTTTCCAGAATTTTGCATTTCTTTTTTTTAACATTACATTTTATAGTTAATAATTTTTTTTTTTTTTTGCACCCTTTTTTACAAATTATAATAATAATAAAATTATTATATACAAGAATATTATTTGACATCACTGGATTCTAACAGAAACCATGTATGATAATAATTTAGGATAAAATTAAGCATATTTCAACTGCACAAGATATGCTCATAAAGAACACATTTAAAAATTATTTATAAGGCTGAATGAGAAAATGAAAATAAAACAATTTCTATACTTAGGTTCAAACAGCAAATATTTTCTTGATTTTACTGCAAAATTCAACTTTTCTTGCATTTCCCTGATCTTTCTTCAATTTCTGCTAATTTCCCTGACTTTTTCCCAAATCCCTGACCAAAACTCATTTCCCTGACTTTCCAGGTCTGTAGAAACCCTGCAAAACATAAAAAGTAGCCAAAAAAGTATACTTTTCCTTAATTTTCGTTGCCAAAATATGAACATTTCTTTCTTTTTTTTTTTCTTCTAAATTTAGTTTGAAAATGTATTACTGGTCTTGTAACATGGGGGGGGGGGGAAAGAAGAAATAGAATCAAATTAATTTTTCTTTTTACTTGCACAGAATATCTTCATGCTCTCTCTCGCATATACACTTCTCATACATCATACGCAGATTAAATACAAGTAACAATTATAAATTTTCTAGTGGCATTATTCAGTTTAAAGAAATGTTTTTAATGGAATAATTAAAAGAAAAATCTCCTTAACATTATTATTTTCTAGTTATCATGCATACACAAAACTTTTATTGAATACAAAAATGTATCATGATGACCAGAACACTACTTTGTACCCAAGGATAGCTTTTTGACATGCTAGCATAGCTGCCAACCTATCTCAACTTAAAACAGGAAGATTAGGGTAAAAATACAAGAAGATTCCCTGAAAAACAGGAAGATTTTCCCAGTCAAGTTTAAACCATACAAACAACAACAACAACAAAAAATTCTAAATTTTATCATTTTTGTGAATAGCTGTTACAAGCAGCATCTGCTTGTTTTGGTCCAAGTAAGGATTTGCAGAGCTTTTTGCAAATCAATTTTTTACTTTTCTCATCCACGATGATTCCAGAAGATTTAATTCTCTCACATTTATATATCTTTTTCATTATTCTGAATTAGGAAACATCTTTCAAAATCATGGACCAGCATGATCAGCAGCGTTGACTAGTTAATTGCGCTTTATTAAACAAGCACTTGGTATTTAACTCATGTGTCACATACAATCGAAAAGTAATTTTAAATTTTACTACCGGATTGCCTTTTTAGTACTTAAGACTTTTCTTCAATGCTTCCGCAAATGTGTATGGGGAGTACAGCTCTTTTGCTCAAAAGCTCCAACCCATGGGCAGGATAAAGAGGACTGTGACAGTTGAGAAAGTCAGTGTTATAAATGTGAGGATTGAAATCTTCACACTTCTTACTTTTAAAATATCCTGTTATTTTTTTAATTTTAGCAGTATGTAAGAGAAGATGGCAGGAACATAAAAAAAGGGGAAGATTTAATCTTCCTGCAGGAAGACAGAAGAAAAGTTCAAAATCAGGAAGTCTTCCTGGGAAACAGGAAAAGTTGGCAGCTATGTGCTAGGGATCAATCTGATAGCAGATAAAGCTTGGAAAGGAAAGGGAAAAAACAAAGAACGTAATTTGTCATT
Organism: Cheiracanthium punctorium; assembly: GCA_038373885.1. Classification (NCBI taxonomy): domain Eukaryota; kingdom Metazoa; phylum Arthropoda; class Arachnida; order Araneae; family Cheiracanthiidae; genus Cheiracanthium; species Cheiracanthium punctorium. The sequence goes on from JAWZYV010011606.1 coordinate 29,987, forward strand.
TTTTGATCGCAAATTAGTTGCCCAGAGTAAAGCATATTTGAAAGTAGTATAAAAACCACACTTTTTAACTGAAATAGTATCCCTAGTTGCCCAATCTTAAATTTAGTGGCAAAAGTCCCCTTTTTAGTTGCCGGTGGATACCCTGACCATGTTATAAAATACTACAATATTAAAAGACTGATAGTGAATATATATATATATGTAATAATAAAATAAACTTTTCTAATTTAATCTAATTTAATTTAATGTCATCTGAAAAAAACCTTCTTTCTCTGTTACTCCTGTAAAGTTTGTTTCACGGCCATACAAATATTATGCTCAGAGACGATTTTTGAAGTTCCATAAGGAGTAAAATTGTTGATTTAGCAGTATTTGCAGTTTTCTGTGGTTTCGATGCTGTGCGCTTTTAGAACTCCTGGGTAAGCAGGTGTTTCTCATGTCTCGATTGACAATCTAGTTAACTAAATACATTTGAGAATAACGCCTTTGCGATCGTGCTGCAACCTGCCAGCAGGTGTAGTAACTAAGGAGTATTTAAGCAAGAGCACGGACAATTCGGGAGCTTTTTTCAGGAGCTTGGAGCTTTAATCTTGTTAGGAGCTGTTCGAGATCACAATGTAAAGAGAAAGATAGCCCTGGAGCTAAAAGGTCGCCGGCCTGACTCCTGCCCTCAGTCCGAACTTTGAAATAAACTATTCAACCTAGAAGCCTGATGTAGTATTGATCATTTCAACAAAGGATGGCGTAAGGCCTTTCCTCACATATATATATATATATTAAAGGGTTGTTAAGCAAAATTCTTAATTTACACAAACCTTACCTTGGGTATACTTAAATCTTTGTGATTAGGAGTGATCACTTGAGAAAGTTTCTGCATATGCTCATGAAGAACTCTGCAATAAATAATAATGGAAAATAGTCAAGCACTAGAGACTGTGTACAGTTCAATTTCACCTGTTATACCATATTTACTTGTGTATAACACGCACATGCCTTTCAAAAATTTACGGCAAAAACTGAGCGCATATTATAAATGGAATATTTTTTTACTGCTTCATGTAATTTACTATGTACGTATGAATCCAGAAATTTATTCAAAGTAGATAATAAAACTGGAAAAATCTTTATCAATAAAAGTACTGCAGCATCTCATTACCCTTTTTTTTTTAAATACAAAATCACTAGTAGTAACAACAGGGTTGCCACCCCATTTCTGAAAAAAAAAAATTCCTGATTTTTCCAGGTTTTTCAGACCATCATGTGATAAAAATCCAGACTATTTTTTTTATGTTTATGATGCCAACTTTGCATATGGTTCTTTAATATTTTTAGCTTCTCAAAGTAAGGTTAAAAGTGGTTTGTTTACAAATACTGATTTTCCAGATTTTGGGCCAAAATTTGCAATTTTCCCTGGCTTCTTGTGCCAAAATGGAATTCCCTGACTTTTCCAGGTTTTCCCTGTTCTCCCTGACCAGTGGCAACCCTGTAACAATATTTTTTAACACTAATTATCAATTCTGATCGACGCTACTAATGTTATCATTACAGTCCTTGTCATCACTGTCACAGTCAATGACTTCTTAAATGATATTATTTTCAGCTAAATCCATTTAACTGAAAGTTTCAGTGACTTTCTAATTCACTTACATGTCAAATTTATAGTACACATTATGTACAAGAAAAAAAAATCACCTGGTTTTCTTGTGAAGTATGGGGTGCGCGTTATAGTTGCATGCACAGTATACAAGAATAAATATGGTATGGATAAATTCAGGGTAGGAGAAAGCAACAATTTTTCCAAAATCTTAGAAAATTCAAAATGCAAGTACCATTTCTCCTCATAAACTCATACAACCAAAGAAAGTCACAGAAATGCAAGTTTACAACCACATTTTATTTTTCAGTTAGTCAATCAGTACTTTACTTTAGGTAGAATATAGCTGAAAATTCTTTTAAATATTAACATATTTAACAAAAAAACTATAAAAAAAAAACATTGCTATTGGTACAAATATTACAAAAATTAAAAACATGAGCATGTTCATTTCTTTATAACAAAGACATGCTACATATCTTGGATAAAGGAAGATTACAATAATTAATACACATTTTCACCTAAAATATTTAGTCCTGATTTTTCCTCCTTTTCACTCTGTTGTAAATGTCAGAGTACTAGAGATTTATGCGAAAACTAGCTTTAAAATAGCAGTTGATCAAGAAGATATTAGCTCTAAGTCAATTGAGGAGCTATTTGAAAAAATGTGTCCAGAGGTAACTTTTTTTCAAAGTGACTTTTCAGAGGTAACTTTTTTCGCTGCTAAGCGAGCGAGGGCAGTGTTTTGCAAAACACTGCCCTCGCTCGCTTAGCAGCGAATGAAAATCTAACAATAGACTTTGAAAATATTAAGAAAATAGCTAATTACAACAATAAAATATATGCCTATGTCTGTGAGAGCTTAGAAATTTCAGCGACAGAGGGAAGCATCAACGATATGATGCATGCCAACATCGATAGCGTCTGGAGAGACGTCATGAGGCGAAAGTTCAAGAGAGAGGAAGAAAAGAGATGCGGCAAGACTGCCATTGACGGTGAAGTGTGCGATGACTGAAGACGGCTGTGTTAAGCAGCCGAAATATATTTCATACGGCAGTAATAGGTATTTTATCATGTTAACTATATTGAAATTACATATTAAATTATATTATTACATATTAAAAAAAAGCATTGTAATAGGGTAGTTGACCCCACCAAGCGTTGATATACTTTTAAGGAGTTATAAAAACGCAATGATTGAAACGTAATACAAATTAAAAGCATAAACAAAGCAGTCCTAAGGTGGTCCACATACTTTAAAAAAAAAAAAATTTCTACATGTTGCACCACTTGGATTTTATGAAACTTGGCATGCAGTTAGGCAACACATAGGCAATTACTACATATTTTTTTCAAAGAGATAATTCAATTAGATCTCATACAAATCGATTAAAACACTTTTTTTATTTTGCCTTTTTTAAATACTTTTGCCTTTCTAAATATTTAGGCTTGGCAATGGGAAACTGTTATAAAATAAATTGTAAAGTGTACCATAACACTTCCATTTGGATTTATTTTCCTAGCTTCACTTTTTTTTAATAGCTCCTCAATTAACTGAAATATAGAGCTAATATCTATTCGATGAACTACTACTAGCGCCCTCTACAATATAACATAGGTTATGATATAGATTCCTATTGGGGCAGTTTTGCCATGGAAGTACAGATAGACCCTTTTATTATTTGCATCTAAAACTTATTGTGGATAAAACGGTTTCCGGATTACAGAATTTGCAAATTTCAGACAGCCCACTGTTTGACACGCAAATAATTATATACTTCTATGTTCTTAAAAATAGGAGGGGTGGGGGAGAAGCAATTTCAAACTTACTTATCTCTTAACACATCACCATCTCCATTTGGATGTAAGGCTGATGTGTAAATTTGACTCATCACAGAATGTTCTATAACAGCTTTAGCATGATCAATTTGAATATCACTTGCAGCTGAAATATTAAAGAAAAGAGAGAAAGAAATAATTAAACATCTGAAATACCAGCCTTTTAAGTTTCATTTTTGCATCAGATTGTAATTAAAATAAATATACACTTATATATTTGTTTTAATTATAATCTGAGTATTTGACCAGCATACTCAGATTGTAACACCTAGATGTTTCCAGGTTATATAAAAAAAAAAAAAAATTCTCTTACTTTGCCACATTTGGTCATTTTGCATGTAGTTGAAAAGAAGTGTTAAAAAATTTTCCACCAAACTAGCCTGCAAAAACAGTTTCAAAAAATAAATTAATAAGTAAAAAAGGAAATAAAAATATGACAAATATAAATAATTTTAGCACACAAAAATTGCTAAGTGAAATTTTAAAAAGTATACCTTTTCATCTGCTGCAACAAGTTCTTGAAATTTTCTCACAAAATACTGTAAGTAACGATCATGCTTTTCAAGAAATACTCGCACACAAGTCATCACTAGATACTGACTACTCACTTGTTTATCTCTAAAATAAATAAAACAGTTTTTAATACACATAGCGAAACCCATCTAAAATGGAATTGTCGGGTTCAGAGGCTCAAAATAAGAACTTTCATGAATGTAAAAATGCCATGGCAATGGCATCTGCTGGGGGGTGGGTGGTGGTGGGGGGGGGGGGGTTGTTAGGTGGTCGAAACCTCTCCCTTGCCAAAAATTTTGCAAGTCCATATATTTTTCATTTTTTTACATAAAGATTATGACTTTTAACATAAAAATTATGTCTATAAGCCCACCCCCCCTTGAAGGAAATTTACTGTCCCTGGATGTCCATATTTTTAGGAGAAATATTTCACTGAACTGCGTCAAATTCATCAGAAAAATTCATCTAAAAATGGTAAATTTTTCCCCCTCAAAGAGTTTTCATTTATTATTATTTTTTTTAATGGATAAGCAAACTCAATTGTCTCTTTATATAAAAAAGGCATACATAATAATTTATACATGGTATTTAAGAACTTCAATATTCCTCATGCAGTTTGAGTGCCAGAACTGAGTTTGGGTAATACAATTAAAGGGTTAAAATAATTGACTAAAAGACAATTTTTTAATTGCTGGAAGCCCAATGAATGCCAATTTTTTTAAATAACATACGTAACAAATTACATTTACATGGTATTTTTTTTTTTTAAGTAGTCATTTCCTTCCCTGAAATAATGCATAATTGTTATAAACTCATTTTCAGCATTTTTCTAGAATTTTATTGTTGTATACACTTACTTCTGGGCATGTTTACACTTACTTCTGGGCATGAGGGCGAATTTATATAAAGAAACTTAGCCACCATTATTCTTTATTTAGCTGACATTTTAAACTGATATTAATAATTCAAGCACTTTAATATACCATCTAATGACCAAAGCTGAAACTATTAGTGAATTCAAATCTCAAAATAAAATAAAAATTCACTTTTACAGTTCTCCTAATAGAAATAAATGGATAAATATTATTGTTTTCATTTTTAATATGGATTGAAGGTAATATTGCTCCAAGGGCCATCTTTTTATCATCTTCTCTCAAATACAGGCAGGATTTCAGAATTGGAATGAATGAAAAATAGAGCTGTTTGTGTCAAAAAATGCTAAATAGATGCATGCATGGGTGGAGAAAGTACAGCATCATCTGTAGACTATTTTAATTGTGAATATCATGGATATATCAACCATAAAAAGTGTCTCTCTCTCTCTCTCTATTTATATATATATATATATATACACACACATATTAGTCTTATTACCTTTCAACTCGTTCAGTCAATGTATCCAGATGTGACAGTGTGGACAGCAGACCTTGCCGACATCTAACAAGATAAGCTATGTAAGGAGCTCGCTTGCGGTAATCATCTCTTAGTGATTTAAATAACTTTTGGCACCTGAAAAGAAACAGCAGTTAAATCAGTAACCGCTTTAAAATAATAAGATAACTGAAACTAATATAAAACTTAATTATTTTACTATTTGGATAAATGAAATCTATATCTCGAAGAAATTTGTTTGAAAATTTAAACATATAATTAACAGCAGATAAATTTGTAGTTAAAAAAATGAAAAAATTAGTTTTTATTGAAATAAAAACTAGTATGAAACATCAGCTGACGAGCCTAATCTATGAGAAATGTTTGCCCCTGTAAAAGATCAATTAGTGCTGCATACACTATCTTTGATGGAGAACATTCTTTAATAAATATTAATATTAATTTTGTTTTGTTTGAAATATAAGAAAGCCTCTCAAATCACTTCAATCATGACTGCAGCCATTTTCAATTTCATGATATTTAAATCACTTTACAAGATGAAAAATCAATACTGAAAAAGGAACACATTTCAGAATGCATACTACAGTTGGTGAAGAAACTTTCTGAATTTTTGAGTCTTGATTTTTGAAAAATTTTTTAGAAGTTGTATAATTTATTTAAAATAATAAAATATTCCAAAGTAGCCTAAAAAAAGCTCTATTAAATGGCCTCACCCAACATCATCAAAGAGACGAACACATCTGAGAGCTTCATGTAGATGAGCCATTAAAGGCCTTTGTTGTAAATTGATGGCTTCAGCTAAAAGAACCTTGAGGAACGCGACCAGTTCATTCTCCTGCAATCTCTGCAACGCACCACTGGTCGACCGGCCACGGGAGTGGCTCAACCAAGGTAGCGTTTGTAAATCTGCAGAACCCAACACTAGCCTCAATTTACGCTTGGCATCAAAGAACACTCCGGAATTCTCTGTGTTCACAGGGTCGAAGACTTGAGGACCATCCAAGAGAATGTTGTCGGAGGCATTGCTCATGGTGTCGGAAAGCTCGGAACTGGAAGTTTTCAAAGCAGGATTGGAAGCGGAAGCAGGGGACTTTTTTCTGTATTTAGCCAGAATTTCATCACCAGCCTCTGTAAAGAAAAGATGATGCTATTATTAAAATGCACACATATATATCACACAGTTGGAAAATACATTAAGTCGATAGACTAGCTTAGGTAAAATCCATTTATTTGTGATTCACTTGCTAAACAGTTACATGGAATGAGAGAAAGGAAAAACGAGGAGAGGAACTTCACACAATTAGACAAGTAAAATAAAACAATAATAATAATAATAAAAAAATGGTATAAATATTATAAGTCCCATGGCATACTGAAAAGTTTCAAAAGGTTGCCATTGGTAGTATAATGTCAACATGCACAGATTGATGTGCGACTTAGGTGGACAGAGAGCAATTTATTTGACCTCTATTTACTTGTTGCTCCTTGGCATTCAAGAACAATCTGTTTCTTTATGAAAATGATCTTGGAACAATTTTGAGATTAAAAGAATACTTCTCAGATGATTTGGAAAACTAAGCACAAATTCCAAAAATGGATAAATTTAGAATACCACATGACACTTTAACACACAGAACTTATTTCATACATATTTTGTGATAAATAGTCAGCAGAAAATACTTAACATGAAGAATTCAGATGGAAAAATTTCACTTTTAATTTGCATACAAATGGCACAATCAACAAGACATACGAAGATATTGATTAATTTGTCAAAAATTTGATGATGAAGAAGACATTGAAGACAAGGGAAAATAGCTGTTTTTAAAGGGAAAAACAATATGTTGCTCTACGTGTGCATATATACATACATTGAGCCCACCTAGAAAGATTGACGTATGCTGGATAAAACCTACCTAACTGTAAGGCTCTCATTTCAGCAAAGGAACTTTGAGATTGTCTATTACTGGCTCTGTCAGATTCATGTAAACTATCTAGAATTATAATAAATAAGTATTTAGACATTATATCAATGAATATAAAATAGGAATGAATTCAATGGGCAGTGACAATACCTTTATCAGAATCTGTTCTAAAACCAGGATGAGATTTTCGATTACGGCCTTTAAAGGTGAATCTGAACCCAGAGAGTTTAAACAATCCTCTTCGATGTTTATCACCACCAACTTTATCATCCATGTCTTGTTCCTGATGAGAAAAAGGTTAGACAGAGAAAGATAAACCACAATTCAATATGAATTTAATATTTAAAACTAAAAACTATTACATATGGTGTAGTTATATATTTTTAGAAAAATTCTCCACTTTAAGGACAACATCTATTACAGGCAACAAACTTCTTTTTGTTTAAGTTACAGTAGTATTAAATTACAGTGGAACCCCAATCTATTGTTCCCATATTCATTGTTTTCCCCGCATTGATCGTTTTATTTCTAAGGTACCTGCACAAATTGTATTTATTTTAAATAATGTTAACAAAATCAGCATACATCATTCGTCTAAAGTCACTTTCTCCATGTTCATTGTTATAAAATCTTGAGAGAAATGAAATTGAGAACAAGTGAATCCACATGACATATTTTTTTTTTTTTTAAACCTATGCCTTTCCTCCATTTTTCAACCATCAGTCTCTGTCGGGCAGCCCAAAACAATTCAATACAAACTGCAATTACTCCTCGGTATGATTTGTTGGGTTGACGATGTAGATGAAGAGTGGTTGTGTGTAGCATAGGATGTGCATGGAGCAAAATTCAGTGATTATGTTTCCATTCATCAAAATATTGCGACATGCTGTATCTTAGGCATGGAAGAAATGTGTGATGACGCGAAAAATGAAAATTATGGTGGTGAAGTAGAGAATAATTATTCATCCCGATGAGGCTGAGCCTACAGCTTGTGATGCAATAACGGTATTTGAAACTGTATGAACTTTGATATACAAACATGAATTCAAAAATAAGGACTAGAGAAATATTGTAAATCTTGAAAATTTGCTGTTCACTTTAAAAAATGAATGAAAAACCCAACATAAAATTATGGATGCTTTATAATAAATATTACTCAATTTTCTGCAACTTCTTTGATTTATTTCTTTTACAATTTGGCAACAAATCAGTAGTTATAGGTACTGGGTGTCCCAAAAATGACTGATGGATTTTGAAAATCAATTAAAAAAAAAAGACTGAATGCAACAGATATGTATCATTTGCAGTATTATGCTTAGGAAATCAGGGACTTTTATCTCACCAAATTTCAAATTTAGTTAACACTTTCACCCACAAGTGGCAATGAAAGGCGTGGCTGGCCGTCATTTCCAATACCGTACCGTCATCATTCACGCTCCTCGTTCGTTCGAATTTCTGGAATAGAGCCCTTATCGCATTGTATGACAGTCCATTTCTCACATGAAATTTTCTTTGGAAACTGCACCTTGTTTGAACAAAACTGTGTTCCAGGCGGTGGAACTCTAACACAATAAATACCCGCTGTTCAATGGAAAAAACCATTTTAGTAGAGCGGACTTACAATCTCAACAGCACACGCTATCAACTTGACGATGAACTACAGAATGGCGAGCTGAAATACTTCGTTTTAACTATACCTGTTACAGACTGCCTGCAGCGCCATCTCTTGGTAGAAATGTTAACTAAATTAAAAATTTGGTAGGATAAATTTTCCTAAGCATAAGGCTGCAAGCGATACATATCTATCACATTCTGTCCTTTTTTTAAAATGATTTTCAAAATCCATCAGTCATTTTTGGGACACCCGGGATGTTGCAAGCATTACATGTATGGATAAACCTTGTTTTCTTCATATTATGATTCGCATTTATCATTTTTTCCTATGCACCCCATGACAAATGATGGATTGAGATTCTACTGTACAACATTGTGTATGTACAAAGCCTGTGCTTAATATCTTCTAATAAAATGTTTGCATTGAATTAATTTTCATAAATGATTACTTTAATACTAATAACGAAAAAAATTAATTTTTGTTGAGTTTGCTAGTATGTGTGCTAAAATAGTTATCTCAAAATTAGTACAAGACAAATAAATGTTTAGCAATGTGTTTCTCCAATAAATAAATTTCACATTTATTAATAAATCTGTTATAGTCATATGAGTGATCAAATGATCCCAGTAAATCTGATTTCTATTCGTGTTTTAGTTGGGCTTTTTACCACTCTTGACCAAAATGGATTCGAGCTCTGAAAAACAGTGATTGCTGTAAACACGCATAAAAGGTGCAAAATAAATGACTTAAACCTGACGCTTAGCATAACGGTAGCTTATGTGTTTACTATATGATCACAATGTGCTAACCCTCCTAGCATCTGTAACATAAAATACCGTCCACTTCATTCGAGTTTTCCCTGCAATACATCTAATTTAAATTATTTATAACACTCGGGTATCATAAAATATGTTATATGTTTTGATATTAAAGCCTGTAAGTAATTTTGTTTAAACAAATCTTCCTATCAATTTTTCTTTCTTTTTTTTTAATTTTCAAGCTGCATGAAAATCTTACCGCGAAAGCAACTTAAGATGATTTGCTCAGTGACAATTCCTTTTGAAGGGTTCTTCCAAGTTCTTTCTGATCAGGTGGATTGCCAGAAAGTTTTACTCTCCCCTTCCCCCCCCCCCCAAAAAAAAAGTGTTAATAAAATTTCCAATACCTTAGTTCAATTTAATTACACATGGCTGCTTTATAATGCAACCCAGCTCACAAAAATTACTTACGATTATGGCCATGTAGTATATGGCAAAGTGGGTGTTTTTAATTTAGCAATACTATGAAGTACGTTCAGATCTTTTATTCTATTTTCTTTATTTTATTGCAGAAAGAAAGCAACCACTCACAATAAAGATAGCGATGCAGCAGTGAGCTGAAAATGCTCTTCATACAAATTTTTAAAATAGTGTGTTTGTAATTTCGCTTTTTTTTTTAATTAGCTTAGAGGGATTGTTTAGTGCTTTCTTCTATTTGATAAACAGATACATTTTCCTGCTTAAAGATCTCCTGAGAAAACCCAAACTTTTGAGCTAAGTTTATTTAAGTGAATTTTACTATATTTAAAGTATGGTAAAACGATCGATAAATTAATGATTTATTATGAATAGTTACAGTGTAATTACTCAAGAAGAACGTCTTTTTTCCCCATTTGCAGTTCATTTAAAGTCAGTAAAATTACTTTCATTAGCATTAAGAAAAAAGTTCATATTGTTAGAAAAGTCAACATAAAAGTTTCAGTAGTTAGTATTTTTATGCAAAAAAGGATGAATAATTACAAAGGTTCATTACTTTTCGTAAACTAGCATTAGCCATTGAAGGAAAATATTTAAAACATTCAGTTGTTTTTTCTTTAATGGACCAAGAATTAACTTTCATAGTAAAAAAGATATTAAAATTATCTAAAAAAATTTTAAGTACTACTGAGTGTATTTCCTAAAAAGAAATCTTTAAACTTATTAAAACTTTAAAAGGTGAAACACGGAGGATTATTACATGATTTTTACAGGAAATACCTATTTCCGCCGCACAAAATAAAAAATAAACAATCAGCAAAAAGAAAATTTAAAATATACTACAACTATTCTTTCAGCAAGGGGATCGCAAATAAAATCTCTAATGGAGCCCTCAAAAAGAATGTACGAATACCAATTAAACACAATAAAACTATTTTTCAACGTATTCATTCTGAAAAAGACCAAATTAACCTGGTAAATACTTCAGGAATCTACAAAATTAATCTTTCTATCAATGAAACCAATCTTAAAGGATGCTATATAGGAGTAACAAAAAGAAAAATAAACGAAAGAAAAAATGAACATTTTAATGATATCAAATTCAATAAACAAAACACAGCCTTAGCTCACTTAGCCACAAAAGAAACTAACAATAGATTTTGAAAATATAAAAAAATAGCCAATTACAATAAAATATATGCCTATATCTGAGAGAGCTTAGAAATTTCCACAACAGAGAGAAGCATCAATGACATGATGTACGCCAACGTCGACAGAACCTGCTGTGACGTCACGAGACGAAAGTTCCGGAAAGAGGAGGAGAAAAAGTGTGGCGGGACTGCCATTGATGAGGGAGCGCGCAGCGACTGAAGATGGCTGTGTAGAGGCAGCCGAAATATATTTCGTATGGCGGAAATAGGTATTTCCTGTAAAAATTATGCATTGTTTAACTTATAAGTATTTTAAAGAAAAATGTTGCTTTTATTTAATTATATGTTAAATTTTATGTGTTTTAAAAAAGCAAATGCTATTAATATTGGGATGTGGGGGGGACAGTCTTTATATATATATTTTATAAAAACAATTTTCAATACTTAATTTGCAATGTAGTTTCAAAGAAATTTAAAAACACATATAAGAATACAGAACAGGCAATGCAGGTGAAGGAATGCTGAATGTAAACAATAATTACTACAGTAACTAGGCAAAATATATAAAATTTTTCCTTTACAACAATTTCATGTCTAAATTTTTCAATGAATGAAAAGTCCTCACCATGTCTTCCACATTTTTGTGGTAATTCATATTTTTGGGAATAGCTCCAACAGACAGAGGCACTGAGCAGGCTTTAGCATGCCTCAAGTTTTGAGACTCGGAAAGGTCATTGCCGAATTGGCTGGAACCTTCAATGTTTCCCACACTATTACAGAGACTCCCTGCTCGAAACTGGGGACATGCTTCATCCAAACCAAAGTCCGGAAGCTTTCTTTTGGAACCCCTCTCGGTGAACGAGCATCTCGCGACAGCAGTTACCGGTTTGGCAAAATCACTGTTGCCAGCAGACTCTTGCTGCATTTTGTTTCCGTAAACTTCCATCTCAAAGTCCTTCAGACTGCTCCCGGACTCAGACTTCTGGAGAGAGTTCTCCGGGGAGCAGTTGGAAGAGGGCAGGTTCAAGGTTCGAGTGAGGTCCAGAGACAGGATGTCAACAATGCTGGAACGGTGAGCCTGCTGGGAGGAGTTCTGCATGTTGACAGTTTCTTGCAAAGAGTCAAGCAGCATGACACCAGATTCCTGGTCCACATCAGGTAACTCCTTGACAGCCAAACTGACACGACCTACAAGAAAAAAAAATAACAGAAAAATTAGTACTTGTTTACAAAAATAAATAAATAAGTCATTTTAAAAACACATCACAGCTCTACAGGTATCCATAGAAAGAGTACAGCACACAAATACAGCAAAATACATTTAATAAGAAAATGCTTAACATGAAAAATCGCTTAAGGGGTCAGGTACCTTAGAGCAATAAACAACGAAAAAAGACCATGACTATTTCTGATAGCCCCAAAAGTGTTAATTTTTTAAATTTGCAACAGTTACTTAGAAAGTTTTTATTAATCTTTTAAAGTGCTGGAATTTGAATTTTTTTTTTTTTAATAACTAAAAATATTGGGAATTTAAAAAAAAAAAAAAAAAAACTCCCAATATTTTTAGTTTAGTTCTCACCCAGTATATCATCTTGTGTGCAGCATTTTATGGAAAATATGTATAACATTAACTTAAAAACTATTATAGACATAGAAAAATAGCTTATTATTAAAATGACGAAATTTTTTTTCTGAGACACTTTATAAAAAAATGAATAATAGCACTTTTTATAACTATCATCTGCACAATTATGCAAATAAACATAAAAATTAAAATGTTAAATGCATACCAACAAAATTATTTTTTGTCATTTTAATTAAACGATACTTTTCTATATATTTTGTAATTTTTAAGTTACTGTGATGCATATTGTATATTACATGAAATGCTGTGTGCAAGACTAGAGGCAAAAAATGAACTTGAATAGTTTTAGTTATAAAAAATTTAATTTAATATATAGAATTGTTCCAAGAGCTGTAAAAGGCTAATAAAAGCTTTCTAAATAACCGATAAAAATTGAAAGTTAAAAAAGTTATTACTTGGAGAGCTATTGTAAATGAAGTTATAGTCAATTTCCTTTGCTCAAAGGTAACCGACCTCTTAACACAAAATGATATAGTGGTACGAATAGAAACTATGAAACTTATTATGAATTTTTTAATACAGAATTCTTTTAACATGAAAAAGTATTTCAGTCCCTCCAGTTTCAATTTAAACATTTTTCACTGTATGTGAATTCTCAAGAACTTGTTTGGGTTTATTACAGTGAATAGCTAAGTTGGCAACTTTAGAGGTACAATTCAATGTATTGAATTGTGTATTCAGGCAAAACTACTCAAAGGTTATCTGCTTAAGGAAGAGTGCTTTGGCAGGAGGACTTTTTAAGGGATTCTAATGCATATTCACATTACATCTGGAGAAAACTGCTCAAAATCTCAGACAGTGTTTTCAACAGAGCGCTAGAACACAAGAATCTCACATTTTCCCCCCCTTTTTCTTGAATTAAAAAATTATTACCACAAGAAATTCATGCACCCTACAAATTGGTTCCATTCTGCGCAAAATTTTTGTATTTTGAGAGATTCAGACACTTTTTCAAAAATAGTCACACATGCTTTCATTTTTCATAAAGTGGCTATATATGCAAAATCGGGTGTTTACCTGAAGCAGGGGTAAATACCCAGCCAAAATATATAGTAAGAAATTCTCACCCAGTTTTGGAGAAAGGGTTAGATACACTATCTGGCCAAAAGTATCCGGACACCCCCTAAAAAAGTGGTTTTGGCGGGTGATGCAAATTTGATGCGTAATCGAAAGCTATTGAAGTGTTGGTAGAGGTTTGTCCGGTTGCATGTATGCATTTGTGAAGCAATGAGTAAGTCAAAGGAGCTTAGTGAGTTCAATCGTGGCAGTATAGTGGATGCCACTTTTGTGGGAAATCAATTCGTGAGATTGCGGACATTCTACAGCAGCCTAAATCCACTGTGCGTGCAGGGATCACTCTAGAGCGTTTCAGGGGGGCGGCCCGCCCTGGTGCCCTTTTTCCAGTAAAATGCCACCCTCCTTGCCCTTTTTCTTGATAAAATTCCACCCTCTTTGTTTTTGTTTTTTTTCAATCAAAATGCCCCTCTCCTTTTCTCCACCCCTCCTTGTTTCCCCTCCTCTTTGATTCTCGTTACCATTGCTGGCGCTCCGCTAGACCGGGGCCACATGGTCCTGGCTAGACCCCAAAAAAAAGGCCTCATTCCTCCAACAACAACAACAAGGAAGTTGATTTGTTTATTCTCTTATCAATGATGATTGGGGAGGAGGGGGGAGGGCATCTGCTCAGTCCCCGCTCTTCTCCCTCCCGACCTGAGGAGAAGGTTAAAACCATTCGCTGTAGCTTGAGGTCATAAAATATCTCATTAGAGAAACAATCTGTCATCCAGAAGAGTAGTCATAAAAATAAATTATTTCCTACTGTAAATGGTGCTTTACCATGTTTTTTAAATGCTGTAAGTAATTAATAAACGCCACTTGGTTATTGTTTATTTTTTCAGATTTTCAAAACATATTCATCCAAACTTATGGCTGGCTACACGGAAAGTTCAAGGGCAATTCCGGAAGTCTGGGTAACACCCCCCCCCCCCCACACACACACACACACTCTCCTCCCCGTCGATGTACTAAAAAGAATAGGGAAAAATTGATTCATTGACAGGGTGTGCAGCAGTCAGGAAATACTACTTGAAAATATCGAATTTCCGGTCAGCATAGGGGCCAAATTGATGACCAATTGATGATTATTCTATAGGGCCATGGGCTCCGGCAACATAGGGCAAGGGGCCCATGTATAGGGCAATTTTAGGCAGAGATAGGGGTGGGAACTGTCAATACAAAATTTGTGTCTATTTTGCAGCCCCTCCAAAAACATGAAATCGTCGACGATTGTGAGAATGCAAGTCTCGTCGACTGCACGGACATGTGTGCCTGGGATGTTCATTTTTACTGTACTACGCACTCAGCAAAAGCCCAATGGACAGTGCGAAAATGCGCAGTGGGAAGAGCCATTGAGACTATTTTGAATTCATCGATTGGGAAACTAAAAATGTGTGCAAGAGGGTCAAATTCTTTCCGATCCCTGATGGGAGTTATTTTATAATTATGTAATTACGAATATTACACAAGAATAATTATAAGACTTCTTGCCTGTTTAGAAAATCTTTTGCCGCCACCCACGATAGGAAATACTATCATCCCCCCCCCTTTTTTTATTATGTCATGCACTTGCAATTTATTTTTCCCTCGGACACGTCTTATCTAAACTGGCGTTCTTATTACAGAATATTTCCAAAAGTTATGCATATAGTGCTGCAACTAGAGGTCAAGTCGCCCGGAACAAACCTTTCTTTTGGCACTCCCTTCTTTCCATTTCAATTTTGATGTAACAGCACTATGCCTGGGGCAAGTGTCCCGTTTCCCCTCCACTAGTTGCAGACTAGCAAATATACAGAGAGAAAAGTTGCAGTGACGCTGAGTACGATAAAATTTCAATCTAAAACTGAATGTATTCGGTCATTTTTGGGTCCGAAAATTGGCGTGATTATGAAAAATTTGTTGGCAAAACCGGATTCCCGTTATTTTGCGATTACGAAATTTAATTTTTTTAATGCTTTTTTTGTTTTGTTGTTGTAGAAATAAAGCATAATGTACACCTTACACAATTTTTGTAAAAGTGTAGATTTCATTAAGTGAAAAAATTTGGTTTCAAAATTTGTTTAATCATTTGCTTAAAAAATTGCTATTAAGAAAACACATTTTCGGACATAAAAGTATGTTTATAAAAGCTACCCTTATGTGTTTGTAGACAATAATTACAAAAGTTGCCCTTTTTGTGTGATATGATATGCCCTTTTCCCAAACACTGCCCTTTTTCTGTAATGTGCACTCTGCCCTTTTTCATTTCTAGAATGATCCCTGTGTGAGTGATGTAATTGTGAAGTGGAAATGTCGAGGCAGTGAAACTGCAGAAAAACGGAGTAGTAGAGCGAAAAAACTTAATGAACGGAGCCACAGAACTCTGAAAAGGGTAGTGGAAAACAATCGCAAGTCCTCGTTGGTGGAAATTTCTCAGGAGTTCCAAAGTTCATCAGGCGTTAGAGTTAGCAGCAGGACTCTTCGTCAAGAGTTAAACAACTTGGGATTCCATGGTCGTGCAGCCGCTCACAAGCCGAACATCACTTCACAGAATGCGAAGCATCGATTGCAATGGTGCAGAGATCACCGTCATTGGACTGTGGACGTGTAGAAAACTGTTTTTTGGAGTGATGAATCTCGCTTCACAATCTGGCTGTGGGAGGGACGCGTCTGAGTTTGGCGGATGCCCGGCGAACGTTTTTTGCGTGACTGAATTGTGCCGACTGTTATGTTTCGTGATGGCGGTATAATGGTAGGTAGGCGTTTCTTGTAGTTGAGCCTGAGTCCGTTAGTTCCTGCGGTTGGAAACATGAACTCTGCGATGTATGTGGACATTCTGGACAATGCTGCACTCCCAACTCTGTGGCAATATTACGGGGAAGGCCCATTTCTCTTCCAGTAGGATAACTGCTCCATTCACACATCGAGGCTTGCACAGACATGGTTTGACGAAATGGGCGTTCAAAAACTGGACTGGCCTTCTCAGATCCCCGATCTTAATCCCACAGAACACGTCTGGGACGAATTAGAGCGCATATTACTTTGCCAGCCAAATCGACCATCCTCACTGCAAGCACTCACCTCAGCCGTGATGGACGCCTGGAAGTCAATTCTTATTGCCACATATTAAAAACTGGTGCAAAGTCTTCTCAGAGGTGTGCAGGCTGTCATCGATGCAAAAGGGGGACCAACATCATATTAATAATGTGCCTCAGGACGCTCCAAGTCCATACCACTGGGTGTCCGGATACTTTTGACAGATAGTGTATTCCCACCAATGTTGAAAATACGGTCGCATTTTTCGCATAATGCAAAAAGATTTGTCAAAATGCTAAAATGAAACTAATGGGATTTCGCCTTTTTCCGAAAGTATTCAGAAAAAATTTGGAGCTGAAATTAAAAGAGAAACAGGGATAAAAGTAAAAACTTCCTTTATGGAATGGCTATAGAATGGTTGTGGGGACAATCTTTGATTACCACATTAAACTAAAATATAAAGCCAGTGTGTCTATAATTTCCCAGACCACTGCAAAAACAACAGAGGAAAAGGAGATCAGACACTATCTCCAGGAAAGAAAAATCGAATTATCCTTTTAGCATTTTGCTAAAGCTTTTTTCTTATTTTAGCTTTTCTGCTAAAAAAATTTTACCCATTTTTTTTTCCCCCATAATGAAAACCTAGTTTAGACCATTAGATTGATGACCAAAGAACAATTCAAGGAGCATCTCTAGCAATTCTGAGGAGCAGTTCAATAATGTGTGTAAAAATCACTTAAAATCCAATTCATAAACTAGTTTTGATAATTTTGGTTTAATCTAAATGCAGGTATACAATTACATTTCACAAGTAATAAAACATTCATAAAAAGTAGAACACCATTTGTATATTACTCACAAATTTAATTTCTCTCTGGATAAAACATTTAAATATCTCCAAAACAGGAACTACTAATTTTAAACATTTTCTTCTCCAACTAAGGTTTACCACAGATATTCAAACTCATAAATGATTGCTTAGGAAATCGTTGTCCCAGAAATTCAGAGCAGAAAAATCTTTTCAGAATCATGGTGTTTTACTGATTTTGCAGATAAACTCTACAAAATATGGAGCTTTTGGCAACTTTAGGATAGGCTTCAAAGTATTTATTCAATACTTTTATTTTATGAACACATATAAAAATAAACTAAAAAAAGAACCACTGAGTATTACTCAAGCTATTTTATTAAAAAAAGAGCTCAGTCGTCTTAAAGTGAAACATAAGAGCTATACACATAAATTTTAAAAAATGATATATAAAATATATCTTAAAAAAAAAAAACAAAAAAAAAAAACAGAATCAGTCGTAGGATTGCACATCAGAAGTGAAAACTTCTAGTCAAGCTTTCTAAAATTTATATTTATGCAGGTAAACAGGTTTTCACACATTATTGTAATTTTATTTAGCTAAAACTGTAACAGTTCTGCCAATTTCTTTTGCTATGCCGAAGGGCCAATCAAAAACTACAATAAGTCGAAGAAAGTATTTTCTCAGAACTCTCTGTCCAGCTATTATTAAAGGTACTATTACACTAGAACGTTATAGCTAATATATTTTTCTTCTGTCATCCATCTGCACTCATGATTTTTGTCACATTTTTCATCCATTAAAAGAAATAGAATTAAAAGAAAAGAATTATTTAACTACTTGTTTGAATTTCAATATTGTTATTTCATAGTCATAAATTGTTAATTTCACGGTAAAGTGGATAAAATGTCATGCATATCACAATAATTTTTTTTATTAACTATAAAATATTTTTTTAAATAAAAGTTTTAGGTTATTTATAAATAAGATATTCATACGTGTCAGCACAACAAAATTTGTGAGGCATGATAACATCAGTCTGAAATTAACCAAATGCTTTTATACGATAAGGACCCATTTTCAGGAAAAAAGGACTCAGAAATTGGAAGCCCTGGGTCCTAAGGATCCAGCCCTTCCAAAGTTTAGCGACATCGCTGTGTCTCATATTAAAAGCTCTATAGCAGAGTTGGCCAATAAGTTGATCATGAATGACTAGTCTTTGTTTACCCATAGCACATGAGAGTGCACTTTGTACTGAAGTACAGTGTATATATAATATGAATATATAATATGCATTCAATATCTCCCCCTTAGACTATGCCAATGACACCAAGTCCATTGCAATACATTTTTAAAATAAAAAGTAGACCTTATGGATACAAAAAATGCCCCCCCCCTGTTCTATACAAGATGTATAGAATCACAGAGGTGTTAAGTCACAAACATTTTTTTCATTTACCTGTTAATAATCACTTTAATAGTCAATCTTGTAATTATTGTATAATCCTCACTTTAGTAATTAAGTACCCTCTTATTCTAATCTATTTAAATCAAGTACTTTTTGCGAAAGATCCATTAGTTTTTGACGAACCATAGTCAGAAAATTCACTATTATTCCAAAATGATTATTAACAGGAACACGAGAACGACATTTCCGACCCCACATTGCTATGATTCTGAACCATTTTAGCTCACAGTACCAACCCTTAAATTTTCACCCATGAGTTTCTAAACACCCTGTATAGTTTCAATGTAAGGTATTCAAAAGATCATAGCTGAAAAGCAACATTGTTCACAGAAGAGGAATTTATGCTGTTGGGTTTTTGCAAAGATGTGATCAAATTGTTTAATTATTTGTTATATAATAAATATATGTACACACATACAATTATGATACTTGGTATGATTTATTTATCTTGCTTATTTCATTTTTTTTAGAGAAAAATAAGCTACTTAAACATTAATTACCTCTTTTAATTTGCAAGGTATCAAAAGTATGTAAAGCCGAGTTATTGCAAACAATGAATTTAAAATTAGAATAGCAAAAAAAAAGTACCCAATAATTTGGCATTTTGTAATCTCATATCCATGCAATCAAATGAGAAATCTCAATTGTTTTCTTTATGCAGCTATTTAAAAAAGGAATGTATGTTTCATAGTTCTTGAATAAACAAAGAACAGTGGATTAAGAATGCCTTTTCACAAGTCAATCTAGCTCAATTCAGACTCGTGAAAATATTATAATAAGTTCTTGAAGTGCAAAATTGAATCATAACAACATAAATTGAATCATAACATGAATCATCATCATCTGTGGTTTGCAGAGGAAGATGATAAATGCCAACAGTTCTAATGCGAGAAATTTCATCTGGGAATCGTCCCAGAGTAGTTCAGTGGTAGAGCACCCGCACGTTATGCGGCAGTCCTGGGTTCGATTCCCAGCTCTGGAATTTTTTGCATAGTTGGTAAAAGATAAAATTAATCAGCCTATACACTCCAACTTGCCTAATAACTTGAAAGGTTGATGGAATCACTTTCTAAAAATGAATCATAACGTTTGTAGAATCAATTTGATAGTCCCCTGTGCATCTAACCTTTCCTGAGTTCAATAACTAACTCTTGGAGGAGTATGAACTCATAAAAGCTCAAGTATAATACATCTAAAGTGTTCCATTGTGGCACATATATGATAACATGTTTGAAAAACAGTTACAGGTTTAAGGGCATAGAGAGAAGAGAACACCCCCTGGCCTGAACTTATATTGAAGTACATATTGCAGTTTACAAAGTTATACAAATTAAGCTTCTTTGAGAAATTAAGCTAATTGAGAAACTTTTGAAATTGAAAACTGCTTTTTCAATCTTCTGAATAATATATTTTAAAAAAAAAATTCTTAAATTAAAAATACATTTAAAAATAAAAAATCTTATAAGACTATAAAACAAAAGTAAGAAGAGATTGATTAGCTCTCCCAATTACAATACTCAGTCTCTGAAACTAAACATAAACATCTGAATTTTTTTAATTATTTGAATATATACCAGTGCATGACATGTGACAAATTTATTTTAATTCCTAACCTCCAATATTTTTAGAATGGTGTTAAATGGTATGAGTGACATGAAATAATTATTTGTGCAGTTCATAAAATGAATCAATCAGTAAATTACCTAAACTCTGCATGCTACTAAGGCTTTCTTCATGGGATAACTGGGAAGAATTAGGAATAATGGGAGGCCTAAAATAATAAAGAAAATTAATTGGGGTGTAATTACTTACTACACAATATTTTAATAATTATTATAGATGAAGGGAAAATGTACATGCTAGCAAACAAATGAGTTAGTAAGTTATAATATTAATTAAAATATCTGGTACTCACTTATTATCCTATCAATAATTTTAACCATTATTTGTCTTTCTTTAAACAGCATGACTTACCACCATAAATGATAAAGTATTACAAAATTTGCTACATTACTCCCCTACAGTAGATTGATGTTTACTTCTTTAATACAGCCATTTTTAGCTTCGCCAACTACAAAAATAGCATAATGGAATTCAGACTACCTCAAAATGTGCAACTACATCAAAATCTCATAGTTGAATTTTTTCATGATCACAATACTTTTCTTACATGGTATATGTTCGGAAAGTAAGAGATTTGGCTGTGTGAATGATTAAGGCCAATTTGCGCCATTGTTGATGAGATAATATGTAAATACCAAATATTTAAACATAAATTTTATGCTTTATTTATTGAAAATCAGCATACACCCTCAACCTACAAATTTAACGCAGATACAGTCGAACCCGGTATATAACAAACTCACAGATATAATGAAAGAAAATTTTGGTTCCTTGAAGTGCGTTATAACGGGGTTCGACTCAATAGCAAATATTGGTATAATATTAATTCCATTAATATTTCTAATGAATTCTTAATACTGTCAATTCTATTGTCAGTGCAATATTTTGTGTGACAACAATTAGTAAATTATTTTTTAAAAAATTATCAATTTAGTAGATAGATATTCACACATCAAAACTGTAAGATTTCCAACCTTCTGTGTGTGTATATAATTTTTAGTTTTTCTCAATGCTTTGTTTAGTTTATAAAATACTATAACCCTTTAAATGATAGGCTAATGTAATATTTTAAAGAAAGTCCTTGTATAATTGTTGATGTTAAAGTAGCTTTGTTCCATAGTGCATTAGTATAGAGTGAGAAAAATAATTAAGAAACAATTATGACTTGGCATTTCATAGTAAAGCTTTATACAAACACACGAAATAATGAAATGTATTTCTGCTAGGTGAGCTTTTTTAATTAATAAAAAACTTGAAATTGTAATAAATGGTTTTAATCTTCTTGATCATTTATAAGATCATTTATAGGCATTTTAAACTTCTACACCAACAAGATCAAACTAGATTGCTCGAAGAAAAATAAGCTTTAAATTAAAATAATGATACTAATATGAATGTTTTATAAAAAGAAATATTTTAACCTTTTTACTTTTTAATGTTTTCAAAGTACCCTCTTTTGTGGATGGTACAGAACTAAGTTTGATTACTCTTTGCAGTATTTGAAGCAGCCCCCCCCCCCTCGCCAATATTTATATGATTCTTTCTTTCAACTCTAATTTTTAAAATGTGTTTCTTAACCAAGTCATGTCTGTTACAAATAATCATACACAGAACATTTCATATTTTTCGCAAACATACTCATAGAACCAGGATTTCATATTTTAAAGCTGCGAAGTTTTAAAATGAGAAAGAACATCTATTATAAAGGAGGACACATTTTTAATAATTAAATGGTTTAAGACTACAGCACTCAGTAAAAAAGATTTTAAATTTTCATACTTTAAAATGACATTTATTGTCAACATTAAAATAAATAGCTGTGAATACACAGGCTATGAAGGCCTGAAAAAGTATCAGGGTGTCTACCAAATTTCTGCAAGTCAATTTCCGGACTTTTTCCTGACTTTTGGGAGGAGCTAGGAAAAAAATTCCTGACCAACGCATTTTACTTTGGGAAATTGCACAATGCCCCCTCCCTTGTCTTTATATTTGCATATTTTGTACAACTTCTTGAAATCAATTTTAACTGAAGTATACAGGATTAAGCTTTTATCAATCAAGAAACAGAAGTAGTCGCACTTTCTGATAGAATTAACTACAGTCGACTCTCTGAAATCAGCACATCTATAATCCGCAACTCTCTATAATCCGCAATAATTTTTAGATGTAAACAGTGAAATTTGCAATTAACAGTTAAGTAACACTAGGAAATTACGGGTGAGTTGAGTTGTAGAATTAAAAGAAATTTTATGCTATTTTTCATATTTTTTGCATATAACTAATTAAAATTGTTCTTTTAACCCATCTAATAAAGTCTGAGCAGTAAAATGAAAGCATGATTAGCTGACAGAAAAGATTCTGAGAGACAATCTCGCACACTCAGTTAACGAAACGTGTATTATTTTGATTTTCATTTTTTATTGAAAGAAAGAGAAATTTTCAAAAAATTTCTCTTGAAGAAGGCTTATCTTTAGGCTATAAATATTTAGAATTCATCCAAAATTATTCATTGGCATCACCACAAGAAATAATGACAATAAACAGACTCCAGGAAAAAATATTTAAACACAAATCAAAAGCCCTAAAACAAACAACATTGATTCCATGTTTGCAAAATTAAAAAAATAGTAATATAAAATTAAAGTATGAAAGTTTAAGCCTTCTTCAAGAAAAATTTCAGTCTGCAAAAGTTTTGTAAAATAAAATTAATTTTTTTTCATATATTTTAATAAATTCTTTAATAATTAAACTAAGTGTGACAGTATAATTAATTTCAGCCATTAAAAATGTTCTGTTGCTTCATAACTATAGTAAGAAAAGATGTAAACAAAACAATGATCTTTAATCCGCAAAATTCTATAATCCGCAAACCCCTTGGTCCCAAGGTGTGCGGATTTCAGAGTCTACTGTAATTGTTCTTGGAAATACGGTCCTAAGCCATACGCAGGGATGTTAATTCAGCGCCGATTGTGCCGAATACGTCATTTTGACTCTTTGTTAATTTTTTGACCTGCTAATTTTTTGCCACGCTTACAAACTTTGCTTTTCTTATCTGCATTTATTGTGTAGTGTTCCTAAATCTTCAATTTTATGCTCCAAAATCATGTTAATTCTGATCCCAAATCTTAGTTTTCCTCTCGGAAACTATATTTTTTGTGCTCCCGAATGGAATTTTTCTGCTCCTGAGGTGCTCCAAATGAATTTTTTCTGCTCCCGAGGTGTTCCCAAATCGAATGTTGGGCTTTACATCCCTGTATGAGTTACCAAGTAAGCGAATTTGTCTTTTACCCTCCCGTCACGATTGATGAGCCCCTATTTTCCCCTCCTTATACAAACACATCGCTTGATGCTTTCGCGGTCCGAAAAATGCGTTGCAGTTGCTTTCGGTTTCCAGTCTGACAATTAGAGAGAAAGGGTAGAAAAAAAAAGTTATTCTTTTGGTGAATTTTCCGGACCCATTATCCAATTTCCCGGTTTTTTCCAGACTTTCCGAACCCATTTTCCAATTTCCCGGCTTTTTCCAGACTTTCCGGATTTTCCGGAGCGGTAGACACCCTGAGTATGTTATAATCCCACCAAAAAGCTTGAATTTCTGCTAATAGTTAAAGCTTTAACCTTTTGAGTCTGGCACCATTGCACTGAACATTTACTTTGTGGCAAGATATTTTGCAAAATATAGATTTTTCACCCCTTTCGTTGAAATGTTCTTTTGTAAAACTCCCCGGAGAGAAAAGTACACCTGTTGGAATTCCTGGGACAGCAGTAAACCTGGGTGGAGGCATTTGGTTGAAAACATTTAATGGGATGACTGTCGTCCCAGTCAGATTCTAAAGGTTAACTCAATCTATGTCAAAGATTGATCTGGCTTCTTAACCCTTGGGTACGGATTTATTTGAAGACATTCTTGCATTTGGAATGCTTATCATATGTAGATGTAGCTACGAAGTGGGTAAATTGGCAACCCTGACTGGAAGAAACCTCTTTTTATAACTGTTACGAATCACTCTGGACAAGAACAAGAATGTGCATGCTTAATTTTGTCCTAGTTTGAATAACAAAACATATTCGTCATCCAATGTGCATGGCACAACACAGTCATCAAATGCAGCAGTCCTCAATCCCCCATCTGCAGACCAGTACTGGTCCATAGATCAAATGGTAATGGGCCGCTCAAGGAACATTAAATTATTTCCATTTTATTTACTGTGGTGTATTTCTCCAGGGTTTGTACAACTTTCCCAGGTTTGTGCTAATTTATACCTTCGTAACAGAAGAGATCTTGAAACTATTTTAAATTAGTTTGTCTATTAAACATTTCAAGATTATGAATCAAAATTGAAATCTCAATCCCTATCTCAATCAAAATTGAAATTTCAAAATAAAAATCCCTATTGCCATTTCCGAAAACTTATTTGTAAGAAGTGAAGTTTTCTGTAGCGACAGAAATGAAAACAAAACAACGGAATGAACTAGACATAAGCTACACAGTTCGGGGGGGTAATAGGAGTTATTGTCTTTTATCACCCTATTGTCTCCTATTACCTCGTATCTGGGTGCAAATGAACATACCCCCAGATGGAACCGACTCGTTGCAAAGAAACAAGTTCAGGGTGCTCAATGATTTAGCATTCTAGAGAGTTGAAATGTTAAATCACTTTATATTCATTTTTTGTGTAACTGTATTTCAATTTGAACGCATGATTAAGTACAATGGAATTAAAGTTATTACATCAAAATAATCTAAAATATAAATAATCAGCATCCCCCTACACTGCACTCTTCAGTAGGCTGCAGTAAAATTTTCAAAAGCTGACCTGTTCAAGACAATAAAATGGTTGGGAAGCACTGATTGTATGTATCCAAGGCGCTAAATTTATGGGTTCCCAAGGACTTAGTTCCCAAGATTGGGGGATGGGTTCCCAAGATTATTTATTTGGGGTTTCTCTGAATTTTGTGTCCTTCTTCAATAACTTTATGTTAAATTTATTGATGTTTTGATAATGACATAAAAGTGGATTTTTGAGTATGCTTAAGGGAAAGGTGGGTACTTTTTGAGGGCAGAAAAAAAAGGGTAAAATATGCACTACAGTGTGAGCCCTGGTACATGCTTTAATGTCTCTCATTACAATTATTAATTATGAAAATTAAAACTTTTCCTGTCACTAGTACCTGTGTTTAGTAATGCACAGCAGTTATAACTATTTTCAATGTTTTTCTATAGATTAAAAAAGTTTGCACTTATGTTTCAAGCAAAATCTAAAGTATTTACTATATACATGAAATGCATACACACACACAGTGATACATAAAACACACGAATAAATAAACATCAGACTTGCCAACCTGGGAAAATCAAAATGTGTAAAACAGCGCGCGAACAGAAATTTCGACAGTTTTTGCTATACAACGCGTGAGCGTTATTTTTTACCTTTCACCATAGAATGCACGAGTATTAGTTTTAATGCATTTTATATCACAATTATTTGTTTGAAGTTTAAGTATTAAATAAAGCTAAGAACAATAAAAGAAAATGAAGTTGTTGAATAAAAGGCAAATCAATACACCATCTTCCAGATTCCTGGTAACAATCACTTAACTGACTTGAAAAAACTCATTTTGACTGTGCTGACTTCAAGAAGCAGCATAGCTTTTTCGGCTTTCATAATAATAAGGCTTTCCAAAATCTTATTAGACATGTTGCACCGGAATTCATTTCCGTTTTTCCGAATAATACTGAAAACCCTCTCACATTCAGCATGGTCAGCTGCTAAAATAGGAACATTGTGTTCGATCAAGAAAGATGTAAATAACAGTTCT
The DNA here is from genome assembly GCA_038373885.1 of Cheiracanthium punctorium. Lineage (NCBI taxonomy): Eukaryota > Metazoa > Arthropoda > Arachnida > Araneae > Cheiracanthiidae > Cheiracanthium > Cheiracanthium punctorium. The sequence goes on from JAWZYV010011606.1 coordinate 56,684, forward strand.
GCATGAATAACGTCAGACTGTCCCAAGGGCGGATTAAAGGGGGGACGACCGCCCCCCGAGAAAAAAGAAATTAATGTAAAAGATCCTAAATTGCTTCCATAAAATGGATGTATATGTCATCTTCTAACTAACCGCCCCCCCGAGAAACTTGCATTAATCTGCCACTGGACTGTCCGTCCTCTTTGAAAAATGTTTGTGGACTTTTGCTGCTGTTAGCACGTTTCACATTTTCACTGTGTTTTGACGAACTCACATGGCGAGAAATGTCAGTTTCCTCCGTGAGAAATTCTGAAATCACTCTGGCACACGTTACAATAAGCAAATTTCGCTTCTTTGACATACTATACATGCCCATTTTTTTGCTATAACTTTGTTTATAAGTTATGCTGCAGGTCATTTATCGAAAATAATCCTTTGAAAATCAATCGAAGTATGCTCATACTACTGTTTACCCCTGTCTCTTAACCACAATGCGAGCGCGCGCTGATGGCTGATAACGAAGAAAACCACGTGAGACACACAAGTCACAGGAGAAAGACATACTCCCTAGTAAGCGATTCTCCCATTCGCTCTACTCTATGACGTCATGACAGGGTAAACCAATTAAGAAATACTCGGCGTCCCATCTGCAAAAAGATTTTTTTTTCTTTGCCTCAGTGGCAACTAAGAAGAATATTTTGATGCGCATTGTGTCAACATGGATGTGGGATGTGGATCATGGTGCCGATGATGTGCACTTGGATCCATATTGAAAAGGCAAAAAGGCCCAAGCATAGAACATCATTTCAATTTAAAACCTAATACATTTCTTTTTAATATCAATTTCAGTTTTAAAGAAATAAACACAAGTTAGGAAGAAAATATCCGGAAATGCGTAAAAAAAAGCGCTGTATGCGTAAAAGCGTAAACAGCAACCGAAATGCGTAAATTTTACGCGTAAAGCGTAAAAGTTGGCAAGTCTGAAACATACATACACACATACAAAAGGGGGATAAAGACAAATTTTGAAAGTCTTGATAAAAACTCATCTAATAATGGAATTCAAAACTACATACACATCACAGCTATTTTCAATGTCCATGCAGAGCAGATCTGGAACTTTTAGAGGGTGTGATTCAGGAGTATACATTGCCTTTTCTCCACATTTTGTGTCTCCTAATTGTAACAACATTCAAATGGTCATTATTGATAGACAATCATTTACAATTGTATCATGTGCTTCATTCTGCATGTTTATTTTTTACGAAGCATGGTTCCAAAATTGAACAAGTTATCTGGTGTAAACTATTTTTCTATTATACAAAATTACTAACTTTACAAAAATTTTTATGATGCAGAAAAGTAGCAGCTGTTAATCAAAATTGCATACTTTACAGTGAAAGCATTACAGTATTTGAGTGAATGTCACAAAAACAATATGCAAAGGTATTAAAAACAAAATTTAAATCTCTTACATGGAAATTACAATTGGTGAATTAATAAAAGCTCACAAGTAACACATTGTAAACATCTATAAGTGTGAAATAATTAAGACTTATCAAAATGCAATCATAAAACACTAGTTTTTTTTAGCACTTTTTGTTATCCTATACATGTGGTTAAAGGGTAGGAGGAAAGATTAATAGGACTGTGAGAAACTAAAACTTTTTGACATGAGAAAAGAAATTTCATGCCACTCTTTATTCCTTAATATCTGACAAGTGTGACTTGAGTATAATGAACTAAAACTCTAAAAGAGTGACACATGGAGGAAAAAACTAAGAATATCATTCTCAATCTCACAATTTAATCCAATTACAACTTTTAACTTTAGCAAACAGTGCGGTTAACAAAATTTTCCTGGGAAGTCCCTGATTAGAAAATTATTTAGTGTTACTTCAACAGCTTCATGAAAGTATTATTAAATTTAACATTACCATCATTAAACAAAGATCTATCATCAACAAATGCAGGATATGAGCATAAATTCTGTTTCAACGAAGAGAGATCCGAATTCGACATGTGAGAGAAGGCTTGACTATCTCCAACAGCTCCAAATTGATCAGGTAAAAATGGATCTGAAAGGAAATAAATAAATCTAAAACTTTTTGCTCAGAGGGGAAAAAAAAAAAAGGGATATAATATCTATACATTTCACACAATCTCAAGAAAAATTTTGTTTACCTGAATAAATAATATATGGTAGCAAGACAGGTTGTTACTAAAGTAAAGGCATTAAATTTACATGAAATTTGAGTTGTGCTAGAAACTATACAAACTTTCATTTGAAGACTGTAGTAAATAAAGAAAAATGCATCATACAAACATGGTTACTAAATTTAAAACACAAGATTTGAATCATTTGAAAATTATGAGATTTTGCAAAGTTTTTTTTTTTTTTACACTTAAAGAAAAAAAATGGCTGAGCAAATAAAATTAAATTCAGTTGCTTGAAATTACTTATAGTCATAAAATTGTTTCAAAATTTAAATGGTTGAGAACTTAATTGCATTTACCTTACTTAATTTCAATATTAATGAAAATATTGCAAATTTTTCAGAACATAAATGCTAAATGTGGGGTTTGACTTTTAATATACACTGGTCACCAAAAGTTAAGAAACATGTTTTTCAAAGCTCACCGTAAAAAAAAAAAATGCACTAACAATAAAATTTATAGTTTATATGAATGATAAAAATAAATGTTATGCAAATTTATGCAAAAACGATAGCTACCCCTTTTTTTTATAGAAAAGAACAAACATATGAGTGAGAGAAAAATATGCAGATATCAGGCTTTTGTAATTACGCATGTAACTTTCGTTGTTTTACAACTTTTGTTAGCAGATTCGCTGACAATAGGCAGTAGGGTCCTGCAATGTCTGAGAGAAGCCACATAAGAAAAGTCTTTAAGGTGGCGGGTGGTCAGATGGATGGAAATGAGGTTGACACAGGCTGATGCTAGGCATCTTAATGTGTTTTGCAGTGTGGTCCACCATCTCTGGAATCAATATCAAACCAGACATGTTCCAGGTTAGTCACGAGCTACAACACCTGCAGAAGACCATTTTACAGCTCTTTCGGCCTGAAGTAGAAGAAGCATTTCTGTGCCGCAACTTGTTGCAGACCACTCTGTAGCACCAGGGAGAAGAATATTAACTAGTACAGTGCAAGGGCATCTACAGAATGCAGGTCTGTATGCAAGATGACCAGTTGTGCGTGTCCCTCTCAATGGACGACAGAGAAGGGCCCACTTATCTTCAGCAAGAGAACACATTTCCTGGACCAGACAGCGATGGACTTCTGTACTCTTTACAGATGAGTCCAGATTCACACTAGAGCAATTCAAGACCAATGGTGATCTGGAGGGAACAAAGCAACAGACTCCATCAATCCAACACTGCTGAAAGACACAGTTACTGAGGTTGTGTAATAATGGTTTGGACAGGGATCTCGCTTGTTTCCACTCTTTCTGGAACATTGACAGGTGTGAGATATCGGGATGAGATCCTCGATCCATATGAGGGTGCAATTGGCAATGATTTCATTCTGATGGATGATGACAACCTCACCGAGCTGTAGTTGTTGAGGAATATCTTGAGGGTCTTAATTTAGAGCGAATAGAATGGCCAGGTTTGGCAATCGAATTCAGGTCTGGAATTCAATCTGCAGACCTGAATTCGATAAAGCATGTTTAGGACTATCTTGGTAGACAGGCTGCTGCATTCAGTCCACCTCCAAGGTCTTTAGGAGAGCTGGAACAAAGCTTACTCCATGTCTGGTCTTCACTTCCCATTTTTGGTAACCAACTTAATTGACAGCATAGAAAGTCGATGCTGCCAATGCATTCAAGCTAGGGATGGGTACATCCCTTTTTAAAATTCTTTTTTGTTGTTTGGGAGGGGGAATCGTTTTTGCATTTTTCTTATGTAAACTTCTATGTTACAGTCAATACATAACTGTTTTGTGTACATGTCATCCAAATTTGATGTTTCTACATTCATTCATTTGCAAATTAGGAACAAACAAAAAAACAGTTGTTCCTAAACTTTTGGAGGCCAGTGTAGATACATGCATTTTATCTTCCACAGCAAGAAGACGATTCATTGTCTCAAACACAAAAAAACATTCACATATGCATGAGGTTGAAAATTGAAGCAGTATATTAGTTGCTTCTTTATGAATTGTTGGATATCCATAATTGTGAATTTGTACAAAAAAAAGTGTCACTGAATCTTATTCGCAATAAACCATCTGACTGTAAGTTACAAAGTACAAAGTTCTTCTTTTAAAGTTAGTTTCTAAAGATAAGCCGAAATACAGAAATAGAAAATTCTAATCAATTTTCTTCGACAACTCTTTTAGGTAGAATAAAAGAACAATTGTTGGTATCTACCTTCACATTTTAGCCTTGCCAGTAATTCAGACATATAAAAAGATTACATACATTGTAAAAAGGAATCATAAGTTTTTTTTTTTTTTTAATTTAAAAATTGTGTCACTTGAAGTTAGTATTATTTTCTTTGCTGCTCTGTAATAATAATTTATCTGATTCAGTGATGAAAAATATTTGCTAAATAAACTAGCATCTGCACCTACATTTCACCTTCAGAACATTCAGTAAAATCTTGTTAGTTGCTTTGTCAAAAATATGCATGCATCTGTTCCTTTAGCTCAAAAACCCTACAAAACCTGTTTCTACAGAAAATCAGTAGAGAAAACTATTTTCGCTTTAGAACCCTTAACAAGGTTTACCAACACCCTAAGCTTTAAATGCTGTTCTATTGCACGGTGTCTACCACACTTAAGATTTGTCATGTCTTGACCTTTTGCAAACATTCCTTGGCCTGTATGTGATTGACAATTTAGATTTCTCACATATAAAAATGCAAATTGGTATAAGAAAATGAAAAAAGTTAGTAAACAAAATCTATTTCACAATTTTTTGGTGAATTCCATGTTCAAATGCCTCCATTATGTGACTTTTTTTCCATATCCTGGACTCAGTGAATTTCTTGACCTGATAGATACCCTGTATTGTCACTAGAAAACCCATCACTGTGTTCTATTTCAAACCTACAACTCAACTGGAAGTGGATAAAAAATCAGCTGCTAGATTAAAAATAGTATGACAACAACCAACTGGATGGTGAAGCTTAATAAATGCTTTTAAAAATTAAAAATTACCACGAATAGTTTCGGAGTCTAACAGATCTTTTCTGTCTGACTGAGCATCATCTGCATTTTGAGGTGGTTCACTATCTACTTCAGATCTGGCTGTGTCATCCGAGCGAGCAACACTAGCTGTATCATCCGTATCAACATCCTGTAAACGTTCAGTATCGGAAGCCAATACATCAGTACTCCAGGCATCACTTTGGCTTGCGGTCTCAGATGCTTCCAATAAAGAACGCTCTAAGCGACTCTGAAATAAAGAGAAATTTTACAGTAAAATAATAATTGCAATTAGATAAAACAGATGCTATAAGTATAATATGATAGATTATCAGAATATATTTTAAATTTAATCAGTCATATCAGTTTAATCAGTCACAAATACATATTTTTTACATCAGTGTTAATAAAATAAGAGTATTTTAAAGTTGAATCACCATACTGAATTCAAATAAAGCTTTAAAATCCACATATTCTGAGTTATACAGTTTTTTATTGGTTCTATAAAATTGTGATTTAAACGGTTTTTTAAATGACCAATTAAATATAAAGATACTTGTCTTCCAAGTGGCTAGATATGATCAGCTGCAATAATACAGGTATGCTGACTTTTTCAGACAAATGTCATTTATAACTTAAAAATAAATGGTCATTGAAGGAGATAAAATATAGACTTACTTTGTTTTATTTGAAAATAAGAACATAGAAATCAGGTTCATAAATACATGTTGACTCATTTAGGTTCAATGACCCCCCAACATAATTAAATGCATTAGAAAATTACCAAATTAAATAACTAGAGGTAGAGAAACAAAGGTGTCTCCATGTCACATATTTATTATAATACATATTTACTTACTGAATTGTTTCAATAAGTAACAATAAACATTCATCTGAAGTACATTTCTGTGAGAAATTTCAAAAGCATAGAGCTGATTATTTTATGCCCCAAAAAATTTCAAAAGTATATGGAAAAAAGATCAATTATCCAATGATAAACATTAGTTAGTTTGTTGTTGTCATAACCCCTGAGGAATCCTATAATAACTTAGATAAGTTAGGTTTTTTTTTATAAGACATAGTAAGAATATGTAATATTGTGGGTTTTGAGGGTAAGCAAAATTTTAGTTAACTGTGTTTGACAATTACTGTTTATGACTGTTTAGTTAACTGTGCTGTGCTTTAAAAAAAAAAAAAAAAAAAAAACTATTGCCACTGATTTCTATCATTCTACTATTTTTCTAAGTTGTGGCTCATTTAGGAGTGAGTAGAAACCAACTACTAACATTAACCTGAACTAACATTATCCTGAAACAGACCAGTAAAGCTGAATAAAAGCTTCCAAGAAGGAATGATTCAGAAAATTATAACACAGCTAAATAACAATGGACCTATAAGAAAATATAACACATCTATAAGAAAATATAACACATCTACTGTTAGATATAGACACTTATGGAAAGTCACTAAAAAATATAAAACTGTGAATGGAAGTATGAAAACTGGAGCCAAAGCTATACCTGTGATTCCAGGGCCACTTGACAAGAAATGTCAGACTGCTCAACAGTTTCTGAGTCACTTGCTAGAACATCAGTACTCCAAGTATCACTAACCATTGATTTAGTTTCATCTCCTGTTAAAAAGAAAAAGAAATTTGAAGGCATTGTACATCTGCAAAAATCTTTTGCTTACTGTTGCATAAAGGGCAGAAAAATTGACCCTGTGTAAAAGTGGATTTTCTGTATGAGAAATACACCAAAGAGCCATTACATTATGACCACCTACACAATAACTCATTGTGCCTCCTTTGGTCTTCAAAGCAGTTGTAACTCGCCTGGGCATGGATGCCACGAGTACTTGGTAGATGCTGGAGACAGGTTGTACCAAATATTTAAGCAGTGGCCACAAAAAGTCGAGATATTGGAACATGGTGGTGTTTGAGCTCTGAGTTGCCGGGGAGAAGCTGTTTTGGAAGATGGCGTATCCTGACACAATCATCAATGTGATTAAGGAGAAACCCAGATTCATCCTACTTGGGCAACTTTCTTCTACATATCCAGTCTCTATGTTCCCGTGCCCACTGTAGACGTAGTTGGCAATGAGACTTTCTAAGCAGAGACATACAAGTGCAATGTCTGCTCCATCTGAATTGTGTGTTCCAAAACACTTGTACTTGGACCTGCATTGTATTGGGCTGTCAGCTGAGCCACTGTCTGCTGCCAATTTTGCTGTACTAAGCAGGACAGTCTCCGGCAGTTTTTTTCTTTGAGGGTGTGTGGACACCCAACGTCTTGGTGTCTATTACTGGTTTCCCCATTATTAATCCACATTTTATAAATACTAAAAATGGCAGATCATGAACAACTGACCAGTTGTGGATTTTTGGAGATACATGTTCTGAGTCTCCGGGCCATTGCAATCTGCCCTCTATTCAATTCACTTAGATCAACAGCCTTTCCAATCCCTGGCAAACATAAGTGCAAGAATGATTCCTTACATTCTCCAGCAAGAGTTAAATATCATTCCCACTTAATTACGTGCTCTCCATGTCATCCAGATGAGTTCATTGAAAAATGTGGGGGTGGACATAATGTAATGGCTCTTTGGTGCATATCATTACTAAGAATGTTCTGACAAAATTAAAACCTGCAATAGTTGGGAAGAGATACTTTCCATATATTTATTTTGATAATTCAAGGTTTGTCCACCTTTGTGGGGTGGAAAAATGTTCCCATTTTCCATCAAGACCGAAACGAAATGCGATATACCTGCTTCCTTTTTCTGACTAAATAAAAAATGTGTAGGGACAAAATTTATTCTACAATCTATAGGCATTAAGGATATATGCAGTTGTTCTTTCTAATCTTTCCAGTTCAAGAAAGCTCACACTTAGTTCATAAAAGAAGGACTTTTCAATTGGTGGTGTGCTTTCGACTGACATGGCACTTTCTTATCTAGGATCAGCTTAGTTGTTTTGAGATTGAAATAAAAAGCTCTGATTTTCAGGACACTTTGAAAAATTTCCCTGAGGTGCAGGAGAAAAAAAAAGGAACAGGTTTTTTTTTTCTTTTTTGTTTATACAGTTTTGCTTCAATTTAAAAGCACTGAGAATAAAACAAAAGCTTTCAAAGATAGTTAATTGTTGGCTTTCTATTCAGAAAAGAGTGGGACAAAATTGGAAAAGGGGCAAACCATACATGAAGTAAAATTTGAGATACAACATAAAACAATATGCTAAACAAGTAACAACAACAATAACAAAAAAGAGTAAAATTATTTTAAAATTATATTTTTAAAAAGAAAAGTGATTATTTTTGAAATTAAAAATGCATTAGGTGATGGGAAATATTGTCTTTTCTTAACACACACTAGAAAGTACTGTGATATAAAGTTTTTAATTATTTCCTTGGGAAAAAAATGTATAATTTTTTAAAAAATTTTAATTGATTACTCTTATGATATTGGAGATTTAAATACTTAAAAAATTACAGTTATTCTCAAGATTAAGAAAAATTTGAAATTTGCTGGTAAATAGTAGTTATCCCAACTTTTTTTAAAATAAAAATTTAGTTTTGATACAGTAGAGAACTAATAATAGAAATGGGCAGACAATAAATTCACACAAAACTACATCAAATAACAAATAGTGACAAACCTTCCATCATGGGCTGAATTTCAAATTTACCAAACTTGTCTTCAATGTTTTCTTGTTGATTTTGATTTCTCACCGGAGCAGTCAAGTCGAGGGGTCGCTGTTCACGGCCTTCATCTTCAGGCTGTGATGACGGAGTATCTCTACCACTAACATTGGGAGTACCGCGGCCACTAAAATTTCAAAGTAAATTAAGGTACTAAATACTGGTGCTATATGTTTATGCTAGAATTTTAGAGAAAAACATAATATATTAATGACTATGTCATTTTATCTCTCACCCCCTTTATTGAAAATTGTCCCAAAAATATGTCCCAAAAAAGAGATATAATTTTACATATATTTAAATACTATTGTCGAATATGCATCTGTAGATAAGCTGTAGAATATGCATCACATGTATTTTTTACATATATTTAAATACTATTAGTTCACAGCAACTTTAATTTATTGTTACAATATTTTGCAAGCTGTAGAATATGCATCACATGTATTTTTCTATAAATAGGTTGCAATCATAAAAATTTCAACATAGGGTTACCAGGCGAAATACACTAAAATATGAGAGATAAAATGACATAGTCAATTAATATCGTTTTAATATGGCAAAAGTGAAACTAAAAAATTAGGGGGTGTTCAGGGGGTCTCCCCGTGACGAGGCTCGAACAGCCGAGTTTAATATATTATATATATATATATATATATATGTAAGGAATGGGCCTTACGCCATCCTTTGTTGAAATGATCGACACAAATCCATTGGGGTTCTAGGTTGAATAGTTTATTTTAAATTTCGGACGAAGGGTAGGAGTCAGGCCGGCGACCTTATTAGTTCCGTGGCTATCTTCCTACATTGCAGTCTAAAAGCTAAAGCTCGAAGCTAAGGCTAAGCTCCTGAAAAAGCTTCATGTTCCAAACTCCTAAAAAGCTAAACTCTCGAAATTTCTGCGCTCTTGCTTAAATACTCCTTAGTTACTACATCTGCTGGCAGGGTGCAGCATGATCGCGAAGGCGTTACTCTCAAACGTAATTAGTTAACTAGATTGTCAATCAAGACATGAGAAACACCTGCTTACCCAGGAGTTCTAAAAGTGCGTAGTAATGAAACCACAGAAAACTGAAAATACTGCTGAATCAACAATTTTACTCCTTATGGAACTTCAAAAAACATCTCTGAGCGTAATATTTGTGTGGCCGAGAAACAAACTTTACAGTAAGAGTAACAGAGATTAAAGAAGTTTTTTCAAATAATATTAAATTAAATTAGGTTAAATTAGAAAAGTTTATTTTATTATTACATATATATATATATAAAAGGAATATTGAAAATACAAAGATGTTTACTAATAACAACTCAACTGATGTCGAAACCTAGTTGCCACTATGTGGTTTAGGTATTTAAAAGGTCTAAACAAGCAAATTGTTGTTGATTTTTAAAGTAGGATTATTTTCCTCAATAATAACCCATGTGAAAAAAAATAAATAAAATAAAATAAAATAAAATTCAACGTTGTTGCAAATTTCAATATTACTTTGTTTGAAAGCTAACTGCGTGAAATAACCAGATGAACTGACTCAACTACCCAGAGTTTCTTTTACAACAGACAAAAATATGGCATCATAAATAAAAAAATTGCATGAAATTCATAAACTGTCCATATACTTGACACCATATTCACAATTTCAACAACTTTAAATAGTTCTTCAAGATGTTTGACATTTTTTGCATTATTGAAACATGGAAGATTTAAATTGAGCATTTAAGGGAGAGAAACAAAGGTAGACAACATTAGTAAAAGAAGTAAAAGGTAGTATTAGTGAATTTGTAACTATAGTATGGATTAAAGCACAATATACTGTACTAAACCGGTTCAGTGTTTCAAACTTTTTCAACCGGTGCCTTACAACTAGCAAAATGATAAGTAAGCCTATGTTAAAATATCCATGTGGTAGTTAATATATGGTGTATCCCTTACAATGATTAAATGACAGGCTTATAATGGGTGTGAATTTGATGAGAGCTTGCAATGCCTAGGAAGTTTGTGAGGAACTAGCCAAAGGGCAAGAACAAACACAAAACTTTTACTCCCTGAACAATCTTTCAGTGGTACAAATATGTGTGTTAAGTAGCCATAAATAAGAAACTATTTTTTCAAAAGACTGCAACCAATGTTAAACAGGATTTCTGAAAGTTTGACTAAAATTGTGAGCATTTTGGAAAATAAGGATAACTTGCTGATGAAACAAGTTAAGAAAATTACCCTTATGCTCAAATACATTTTTGAAGAGCTGTACATTAATAAAATAAAAAACTTGTGATAATCTATATGACATACATAAAACAGTAAATCATATTAAATATAGGGCTTTTAGCTGTTTTTAAATAGAGGACAAACAGGAAATTTCTAGGTAGGATAACTTGGAAAAACAGGAGGAATATGAGCTATGTAAAAATCATCATCAGTTTCAGTGAAATATATCAATCAAATTTTAACAATATTGTGGCTGTAGTCAAAATTTTTGAAGACTACATTTGACAGACAGAGTGTTACTTAATAAAAACACATAAAAACCATCATTTTAAAAAGAGGCTAAAATATTATTAACACTAAATGTACCTGACATTGGCAGAAACCATGTCAGAGAGATTGTCATTTTCATTCTCATTTTCCAGATCAAGAGATGATGCCACAGAATGATTTGAAGCAGCTTCAGAAATAGCTTCAAGATTGTCACTGGTTCCTAATTAAAATAATAATTTAAAATGTTTATTAAAAAACATTTGATTTTTCATATATTATTTCCTTTAACTATAGTTTTTCCTCATGTCACAGTGTATGCCATTTATGGAATAGACTTTCTAAAATACTGTTGAATCAGAAATTTATATATATATCTCTTTTTTTTCTGAACATAACTGGAGATGCCAACCTCAGAACAATAAAGTCAGTAACAAAACTCTATAACTGCCCATAACACAGAAATAAATAAAGTTTAAATATCTTTATCAATGAAGCAAAAATTAACAATTTGTAAATAATAACTATAAAATTTTCTCATATGTGTCTATATAAACAAATCTATTTGAAATATCTGGTATAGTAGAAGGAAACAGAAACTAAAATTATTAATTTATTTAGTACTAATTACTTTTATTTAAAGAACAACAATTATGCTGAATTCACCTTTCTAAATGCTTCCTTCAAAATGCGCTTGCCCGAAAAAACTCTCAATGGCCTCAGAGGTGACTAAACCATGGTGCATAAGCCAAATTTGGAGCATTTAATACTAATTTTAGGTGGCACATTGTATTGTTGTACTTACTTATTGTTTCGAGATGTATTAATGACTTTAGAAATAATTTCATTGGAAATGTTTCATTTCTAATAATTTATGATGCTACTTCAAAAAGAAGCATTTGTACTCCAAAACACTACACAGTCATTAACATTCAAACCATTTCTGATCCCCCTAAAAATTTTCCAAAAAATTAATTCAAGATGCCTCTTCATCAGAACAAGAATTTCAATATCATGTTCACATGCTACTAATTTTCCTCTCCTAAACTAAAGTTTACCCATATTCCTATTTTATCAAACTCTACCTACGAATGTAAGAAAAATGCTTGAGTTGTATGGCACATCTAGACTCGTCTGTAAAAAAAAAAAAAAAATTGGCACAATATATGCAAAAGGTTGGCCATCCCTGACCTAAGAGTTGAAACTTTCATAAACAAATATTCCGCTCTCTTAATTAGGTAGCAGTTGGGAGCTGCCGGGGACCCATTTGCAGAGACAACGGCCCAAGATAGAAATCTTCATTGGGAGTTCCTTCTTATGAAAATTTTCTTATTCCTACAAAGCAGCTTTCATAGCAAACCATACAAAGAATGATGTTATAACAGCATAAAAATGGTTATTTAATCAAGATGCAAAAAGAAATTCAATCGTTCATTAATAATAATATTATGTAGGATAATATTTCAATTATATATATTTTTCATTCTATATTTTTCAAGTAACATCTTCCGCAATAATTTGGTATTTATTTTCCTATTGCTTATACGAGAGCATTTATTTATAGTGGGACAGATCTTCACTTTGCTCTACTTAGGAAGCTATTTCCTTTTAACATATTTGAATATAATGCGACCCCAAAATTTTTCATCAAGATAATTAGAAAAATCCTATATTTCGTCCTCGAATTTAGCACGAGTCAGGTTTCCAGACATACTACAGCTCTTCAGAAAAGAAGGCTGAAAAATTCGCGCAACGTTACGGTTGCAAGGAAACTAAAATGTATATAACCATACCAAAATCGCATGGCTTTTTAGAGATTTTTATAAATAAATGTAACACTTTAATGTTTTAAATTTAAAGATTGAGATGTATCCAAACATCTGACTTGTTATGTAAATTAGTTATATGAATTTCAAATTTTAATAACTTAACTTTAAGAGTATATTTATAGACGAAAATTACACAATAAGAAAACACACTTCGATTCTCAAACAAATATATTTAATTTCAAAGTTACAATTTCAAGATTGTTAAAGTTAACATAAAATCACAGTTAAAACAGCATATATTAATTTTAAATTATAACTAAAAGACTATATTTCTAGTAGAATATTAGGACACTTAGCAAAAAGTTTTAAGATAAGAAGTTTTTTTAGCTGCAACAGTGCAACAGAAGTTCAGGTGCACTTTTTAAGTGAAACAAAAATTGCGACAAAAAATAAATAAAAAGTTGTATGTTTTTAAAATTGTTCTAATGAATCTATTAAAAAAAGTACGATAATATAATGCCCAGTTCGAATATATTTTCAGTCGGCAAAGACCCCCCCCCCCCCGAAACACATGTCCAAAAATCTTAATGCATATTTCCATTGATCGTAGGAATAATAACATTTAATGCTGAAAAGGCTTACTTCCTCTATTAGGCAGAAAAGTAGCATGTCTGGGTTTTTTTATGGGCAGTGATCAGTCAAAAAACACTGTGTTTGTTTGGGCCAATACAGTATATGTTCCAACTGAAAATAAGCTCTATGGTTTACTAGCAATATGCATATATCACTACACAGGCCACGCCTAAATGATAAGTTTGCACTAAATAACTACTTGAGACTAACCGTTTAGCTAAAAATATGTGTGGATTGAATGCTAGTGCTACGAAATAGTAGCAGAGTAATTATTACTATTATTTTTCATAAAATTAGTTTATCTGTCTCTTATTTAAATAAAAATCAAAATTTGCAAATTCTGAAACTTAAAGGATAATTTGGGGCATTCTTTTTGTTGGGAGCCTGCACCAAATGCCCAGCCGAAAATCAGTCCCTGGGAGCTGAAATTATTCCCCCTCCTGTCAATTGAATAATGGAGAATTTGCATGAAAGTAGATTTCCATAATAACTTTAAATTGGAGAGCTAATCTTACCAACAGACTCTTGATCCTGTGACAAAGAAAATCTAGTTCTTTTTTCAATAATTTCAGGCCCAACATTTAAAGTATCTCCATCTTCACTAATAAGGCTGCCATTTTCAAGAGACTGCTTTTTCTTTTGAGATTCAATGGCTAATACCTGAAAAGTTAGGACATTGCAAAAGTTTACAATTACAAAAAAAATTTAATCCTGTAAAAAGTAAGGATGCAATGAATATTTGGCCTCTATTTAGTTTTCCTTTAGTTTTTGGCTGAATAATTTTGGGACAGTTTACTTTTTAAATGTGGAACTTAAATTTAACAAAGAATTTTGTGGAATTATGAATTGTTTTAATTAACAATCTCTTGACACTGATTCAATTTCAAGTTTCACGTAAAATTAAAATAGCTTTACAGGCGTATTTAATGGTTTTATAGAAACGAAAACTTTATTAGTTAACTAAGCATTGCTATCTTTTAATGCAAGATATGTATCACACAGCATGTTTAACTTTTACAGTCCTGCATATTGCTTTGTTTACAGGTAGAGCTGTTGTACCAGCCAATCGTAAAGGGCTAACTTATTACTGAATATAAAATTTTAAATATCCTCCTCAGCTTCTATAATTAACAAAAACTGATTTTTTGAACAATAATTATTTAAATAGGAAAGTATTGGATTGTATATTGTAAAACAGATAATTGTCTGTAAAATATACTTCATGATGGTTTTATTTTAAAATCATTACTCAGGGTGTCTACTAAATTTCTGAAAGTCAATTTCCGGACTTTTTCCAGACTTTTGGGAGCTTCTGGCAAAAATTTTCATGACCATGCATTTTACTTTGGGAAATCCCTAAACAGCACCACTCCCCTTTTTATATTTCAATATTTTGCTGAAACTTAGTTGAAATAAATGTCTAACCATGATATAATTGTTGAAGCACTTAGTAGACAGAAAAAAATTATTATGAGAGTTTCAAGTAAGATACTAGCAAGTTCAGATTTAACCGATATTGACCAATACTGATTGTACTACTGAGATATTTATGTGATATTCTAGAGGACAAGATTAAATGCAGATGTCAAATTTCAAACACAGATTTTTTATCTTTTAGTGTACTACAGTTCAAATCTGGAAGCATACAGCAATGAATATAATGCGACCACAAACATTTTAATATATAATAATAAAGAGTTCCATATTTCATCATTGGTCATAGACAGATAGCTTTTTGATCCTCCTGTAACAAGAAACACAACACCACAAAATGTAAAACAGGTGTGTGAATCACATAACATACAAACATTCTGATTCATTCATTCTACCTAAACATAAATGACCTTTATCAGTATTTTTCACTCTCTGGGGTTTGACAAAAAACAAAAACCTAACAAGAAATTTCTTTTTTGAAGGAAAATCCATTCTTTAGAGAACTTTCCTGAACTACTGTGCATTTTCCTGGTATTTTCCAGACTTTCCTGGCTAGTAGACACCCTGTTACTGTTTAATATACATGTTTACCATCCAAATATTAGCTCAGTAAAATTTTTAACCGTCATCTAGACATTTAAAATATTACATTGTTTAAATATATTAATAGTTAAAATATTTTGTTAATAGTTTTTAATTTTATTGTTAATTAACATTTTAGAGGGACATTTCAATTGATGGTGAAACATTTGACATTGTCTGAAAATTGGTCAAATATTTGGTGTTTAGTCTACCCAGTTAAATTTTATTCATTATATCCCTAACACGCACAGTCAACTATTACCTTGTCTTCATTTAACATTCCAGGACAATCAAAATCAATGCCTTGAATAGGAACAACCAAGACATCTTCAAGTTGAGTTTTCGCATTTATATTAACATCTGATTCTTGCATGCCATTGGTTTCATCAGACGCATTATCAGAGTTTAGAAAACTATTGGGCAGTTTGGAACTTCTTCGGCTCACTGGAAAATTAATTAATTTCAATTATATTTGGATTAATTATTACTATTAAATTAGGTGTATAGAGGTAGGATGTTTTAAACTCTATTTTCAGAAAAAAAATGTAATTCTTATGGTGGGGTTACAGGGAACCAAATTATGTTAAAAGCATGGAAAAAAATCAAAATGTCATTTTACAATTTGTCTGTACCCGTACGAACAATAAACAAGCATTCAAGAAAAATATTTAACACACACTATTTTGTCATTTTTTAAAATTAATGATATCTCAGATAATTTTGGAATGTAAAGCTTTTGTGTTAAACAGATTTTTTTTCTGAAAGTTACATAAGATACATGCTATTTATTCAAAAAATTTGTACAGTTTGTGAAGAAGCATTTTGAATTTTTTGAAGTCTGTCACATAATTTTGTAGATTTCAAAACTTTTCAAGCATCATTCGACTAAAATTTAACTAAGAATTTTGTAAAATGACACACATAAATAAAAATAACACAGGATAATGATTTTGAGTGCTACAAAAAGTCTACAGCTGCAAAAAACTCCATTATCCACATAGGCAGAAAGAATAGAACTAATAATGAAGAATGAAACCTGAAATCTTCCTGTGTAAGTAACACTTTTTTTACAGCCAAAGCACCCAAAAAAACCCTTCTGTGGTGTTTTTATTTATGTGTGTTATTTTTCAAAGTTTTCTTAATTTTAAGACTTCTGATGAATTCGAGCAGTCACAACACTTTCTGCAGTAGAGCTTCTTAAATTCAAGCTTATAAACAGCAGAATTTCTATAATCTAGAAAAAATTTGGCTTTAAGATAATAATAATAACGTATCAATTATAGCATCTATTGCAAAAAATACCAGAAAATAACACGTTACCAGACTATGTGCAATTACACCTCTATCTGTAATCGATTACAAGAAATGATATAGATTGCAATTACAATTACTAACAATTTCTAAAATGATTATGACCAAGGAATGTTAATTTAGTAAAATAGCAGTAATCTTGATCTTAATGAAATCAATATTAAAAGATTTTGACAGTACTGCATTTGTAATATGCTATTTTAGTCATTGATTACAGTTGACTGTAATCGGCACAAAGTCTGCACGTTACTGTTATGTATAATTTCTGATAAACTCATTTTATTTTTCATTCATTCACTTATTTTTTCTGTTTAAGAAAGCTAAAGCCATTTCTTCTGACAATTATACATGATTACAATTTTTATAATTTTTTGGATTATAGAAATCCTCCCATCGATTCCAGATTTGAAAAATTCTAGTGTACCCAGACATATTTTATTTTTTGCTTCAATTATGCTTTTAGGTTTCTTCAAATTAAAAAAAAAAAAAAAAAAAAAAAAAAAATTCAAGAAATGCCAAAAATGGTGCTACTTGTTGTCCCTGTTTAACATTACAGAGATGATGTTGAGGGTGGATTAAAGAGGGGAGTGGAGAGACAACCTCTCCCTCCAAGAAAAATAGAAATTAATGTAAAAGATTCTGTTTTACTTCCATAAAATGGATGTGCATGTGAATCTTCCAACTAGTCGTGCCACCTGCAAAATTGCATTAATCTGCCACTGAATGATAGAAATATAAAAAAAAATTTATTAAAATTTACTTAGAACAAAAGTTCTTTTTCCTATTGTCAATATGCATTTTTATATTGCAAAATTGCTTGCTTTCTTTAAATTATACCTGCTGGGAAAAAAAAGTTTAATTTTACTCTCTTGCAAAGTTCAATATTGAAATATTTAAATTAGGGTATAGAAAATAGAATGAAAAAAGTTTAGAAGGGATTTAAAAAAAAAAGTCCCCAAGAAAATAAACATACCTTTTCCAAGGAAGCCTCTCTTGGAAGATAATTGAGACTGACTGTCACATACATTTGGTGAGGTTGAACAAGCACCCACATTTCCATTTTGCAGACTAGAGGGTCCATTGACAGCAGATGCTGGAAGATGACCTATCATGGCATATAGCATTTTCTTGAGGACAGGGTCTGTAGTAGTAGTTTCTACTGACCTTAGAAAGGCAACCTAGAAATCAGAAATTTATTAAAAATATTAAAGATAAATCACGCCTAAAGTATCACATATAAAATACTTTCTTAAATGTCTGTTTTTGAGTATACTACTGCATAAAAAAACAAATTGCTGATGAAAAATCAGCCAACCAGACAGAAATTTAATAGGAATGCAATATGCGAAATACAATTCATGAAATTTTGATAGCAATTAACAACAAGCTGTAATGACATAGTATGTCACATATGGGCAACCACGGGCCGGATGTGGCCCGCCACGACTTTTGATCCGGCCCTCGGAGCATTTGAAAACTCCGTATAAACCATTCAATATCCCATATAAATCTCAATTATACAGCCCGCCACTTCGCTAAAATCCAGGAGTTTGGACCGCGACTTCGCTAACATCCTGAAGTTTGACCCATAACTTTTCAAAGGTTGCCCATACCTATAGTAGGTGCTCATTAAATCATTTAAAAAAAAAAAACAGAACTTAGTTGAGCTTACTTTATAAAAGGTTTTCCAATAGAGATGTACAATTTTAAATGGTTAGAATGGCAACACTGCATATTCTTTTTTGACATTTCTTGTGTCATTTGTGTTTAGTATGCTATACCATTTAATCATGGAAAGATACACACCTGAACAACATTTTGAAATTATTAAATTGCTTTATCAAAATCAGTGTGCATATGTGAATACTGAGAGAAATTTGAGAATTCATGGACGACATTATTCAAATCTTGTGATTTAATACGTTGTGATTCTTTCTTTGAGGGATATGTTAAGTCACAAGTTTGTGCTGATAATCCAATAACAATTGAGCAATTAAAAACTAGCATTGAATGTGTTACTTGTGAAATAATACCAAATTTATGTGAAAGATAGATAAAAAATTGGGTTGACAGAAAGTGGTAGCTACAGAGAAGTTATGCTCAAATGAACAATATTATTTTTCATACTTAATAACATAATGTAAGCTTTCAAATTAAAAAAAAAAAAAAAAATTGTCTCACTGAATAATTTTTTTTCTTTTTTTTTTTTTTTTAATCGTATCACTCTAAATGGAAAACCTTTTATAATTAATGGGAATGGGTTGGAATGTTGCTATTATTTTTAATAGGTACATGAAAACAAGCTCTATGATTTCACATTCTTGTATGATTTTGAGTCATTGGGTGTATCCTACCCCTCTGACATATTTTGAACCCTGGTACTGAGATACCCCATGTGTAAAGCAAATGAATGGTGGAAAAAAAGCAGCAGGCTAACATTTGGAGCAAGACACCAAAAATCCCATTTTATAAAAATACATAAAATTTGGAAAATACAATTAAGTCAGAACAACTGGCAACTATGTTAAAGAATTCAATGAACTAAATAAAATATCCCAAATGACTCTTTCAATAAGTAATTTATAACAAATTCATTTATTTAAGTCTTAATGTATGATAAAAATATGACAAAAGAAAGCTTTTCCTACCAAAGACAACAATTCTGACTCTGTTATTAGAACAGCTGACCGATTCAGATCTTGGAATTGAGTCACCAGATCAGCTGGTGAATCACTGGAGCTGCCCTCTAAAATTAAATCTAATAACGAAGACATGCAATCCTGTAAAAGAGAAAATTGATTTATAGATTTATCTATTTTTTAAGCAATAAAAACACAATTTAGATCAAGGACATCCGTATTTATAATTAATAACCAGTATTTCTTCTACATGCTACAAATGATAAAAGAAAAATTGAAATCCATAAATAAGATTAACAGTTCACTTAAATTAGAAACTTTGGAGGGAGAAAATGCAAGGTAAATTCTCCTATATGTTTATAAATTTAAAATATTACATGCAAAGAATTATCAAAACATTTCCTCTGGTGATATTAGTTTCAGAATATTATCCTGATACTAAAACCACTAAGTTTTATACACAGAATATTATTCTCAATAATGAATATATTTTTCTTACCACAGACATAAAAGAAATAGCCTTTTCTTAATGATGACAAAGTGGAAAAAGCTGTTGCATTTTTTTAACTTTTAACCATCCATGAAATGCTAATTCCAAGAAAAGGAACAACTTTAGTATCCGCCATTTGCGTTTTTTGTTTTTTTTTTTCTCTTTTCCTTCCGCCAAAACTCCAAGCTTGGCAACACATCGGCGCTTGGCGAGGACACCCGGTAACTGAATTTCCCCCCATCTTTTTTTTTTCATACAAATCGTCTATAATAAAAATATATAAAGACGATAATCCATAATTTTAAAAGAAAAATATTGCCGTAATTTTAAAAGCACTTCTGAAAATCTTGAAAAGCCAAAATCATCCTCGATGTCATGGAATGCCATTCCTTTAATAAACTCCCACTTCAAATAGAAAATTTCTCTAATATTTAACTTACTGCATGAGAACCACAACCCCATTCAAATAAACTTCTCTTGCCCTGATTTTTTACATCTCCAAATACTGCAGTGAAATGATTTTTTCTGGCTAACTAAACTGCACGGAATCACACACTTACAACAATTAACCCATATTAGGCTGAATTTTTGCTTGAAAAATAGTTTGGATTTAACTTTTAAAGTAGCATGCTTTAAGGAATAATATGACATACTTTAATAATTTTGAGACACATTTATACATATTTTATAAATACAGGTGGTTCCATAAATGCAACGTTAGCCATTGACATAAAATTGATTTGAGGATAAAAAAAAGTATTACAATAACACTAATGATGTTGCATTAATGCAACACTAGATTAATATGGTTTAACCCTGTCTCTTAATAAATGTTACTTATCTGTTATACGAACGCCAGCCAAATTCAGCAATTTTTCACTGGTACTGGAAGGAAAAGCTTGTTGACCTTTTTTTTACTGGTAATACTTGCCTGATCGTGCATAAGTCCTGAGCATGTGTTTGAATAGAAAATGAAAGCTGATTGGGTCTGTTGGATTACCACATTCAGCAACTTATCTCCAAGCCCAGTGACAATTTTTGGTGAGACATTCGAGTGGGCAATATTATACTAAAGTTGTTTCCTAAAATTTTTACTGAAGTAACAACAAAAAATGTAGTAGTACTCAAGAAAATAAGCTGTTAAAATGACTTTTGACTTGCCGACAGTTGCTGATTATGTACTACATAGAATGAAAACCAAAACTAAAGAATTACATTTATGTACATACTAATGCACTAAAACAGGGTGGCTACAGAAATTGAGAAAAAAAGTTCCCTGATTTTTCCCTGATTTCCCTGACTATCTTTATCAAATTTCCAGAACTAATTATATTTATATACATGCCATAATCTTTCATGTAAATCACCATTGTGTATCATGCACCAACAGATGAATGCTTCATATTGGGAAATGAATAAGAGAAAACCACAAAAATACTTAATATTAATAAAATTGTAGTTCAATTTCATAAATCCAAACATGAAATTTAGTTGAACACTAAAAGACCAAGCCCGAGCAATATTATTTAATTCGGAGCCCGAGCCCAAAATTGCAGCTAAAGATAAAAAAAAATTCAATTACTTCATTGATAGAATACAATAAATTTTGCCGTTTGTGCAAATTAAAGACAAATATAGTTGCAAACTCCCAATGCACTTTCTAATTCTTAGTATCCATCCTGTATCAAAAAATGTCGGATATCATGACTAACTAAGGAATATAAACCGCCGTTCTAAAATACCCAAAGAGCTTCACGCACCTTCTAGACGCCCGTGCCTCTATTTTTATTTGTTTATTTATTTATTTATCTTTTAAAGGTACTTTTATTTTCCTCACGAATCACTTTTTAAAATCTGTTTCAAGCAGTTTGTTCAATAAAGGGGAAATTTTTCATGAGCCCGAGCCCGAACACAATTGTGAATTACAGAGCCCGAGCCCGGTTCTGGCTCGGGCTTGGGATGAGCCCGTCTCATGTCTAATTCACATGCGAAATTGATTCACATGCCGATTTGATTAGCAGATCCGGTTTCTAGTATGATCCGCATTTCAGAACGAGTCCGAATGCATGCGCTTTTCGGATTCGTATAGTGATAGTACCTACATCACTTGAGTCTCGTATTTATATTTCTATGTTCTCGTATGATCTGTATTCTGGTTTTTGGATTCCTAAAATGTCTGCATCAGTTGAGTATCGAATGATCCGGAACGGAGCCGCGAGTCAGACGCTGATTGACAACTAAAAACGATCTAGTTTACTAGGCAAAAACGAAAGTTCCCTGATTTTTAAATATTTTTACAAAATTCCCTGATATTTCCAGATCGATAAAGTACCCTGATTTCCCTGATCTGTCGACACCCTGTAAAATATATTAACAGAATGTTTTTAAAATATGTTACATAAAAAATACAAATAATGTTTTATTACAATGAACATTTACTAGTGACCAACATCTTTGCCAAATTTCTCAACTGTTGTGATACAGAATTTCAGCTTTTCAACTTGTGGTAATATTTTAGATATTTTTGGAAACTGCTAAAAACAAAGGAACTAATAATAGTAATATAACATTTAATGATGTACATATCAATTAAAATCTGGATTATTCATAGTACATAAACAGTTAAAATTGGCCTTCATGCATTTAGTTGGATAACTTTAGTCTACTATTTCAGTCAGTACATAACGGATGAGAAGTTAAGAGTGCAAAAATTAAATTAGCATTAAAGTAGTTATGAGCAGGCAAAGAAATTTTTAAGTAAGTAAGAATTAAAAATGTATTACCTTTTCAAACTTTCCATATAAATCCATCAGTTTTGGATCAATTTCTTCCCATTTTGACATAGCCAACACCTGCAGAATCTGTGCAACCTGCATGAGATTGAATCTGGCAATATAACTGATTGGGATATCAGTAATCCCATAGGATTCAGGATCAACAATAGCTGGGCAAATGAAAAAAGCAAACACCAAATCGGCACACATGGCTCCGACCTCCCTTACTTCTACACGCTTAGCCTTCATGACAATATTATACATCTGACGAGCCAACCAGGATAAGCTTTGAGGGAAGCAGTACAGATTATTACGAATCTCTTCAATAAACCGGTTAGTTATGTTAACTAACTTATTTATGGTCCAGTTACGGTATCTCTGGAGCGAGGCAGCATACTCCGGTGTGCCTTCTTTTCCGAAATGGCGCAACCTTTCCTGGGGATGGAATCTCACTGCAGCTTTGCTGGGATCAATGTCCAAAAACAGATCGTCCGCCATCAACAAATGCATGATTGGCTCATGCAGGGCAGCTGTTAAGAATATTTTAGCACTGAAGAGACATTCATTGAATATTTTGTACACACGGCTAAATGCACAGGATCCGTGACGCAGCAAGCGTCTGGGATTGTCACTCACGGCAAGCTGCAAAGACATTAATTCTCTCAAGAGAATCAATGCATGGATTTCATCTTCGGGCAATATGCAATTGCCATATATAGCTGCCATTATAATGTTCACCACATTATGCATAATGGTGATATCTATTTTCTCACCAAAGTTGAGGCATGATGCAACAAGTTTTGGATTTTCACGGAATTGCTGCAGGAACTCTGAGTAACTGTTATCGTTCACTCCCAGCTGCTTGTACGAATCAATGAAATTCACATTTTCCAAGAGGTTTGATCTGTTACAGCTATTGGCTAGATGGGAATCAGTATGAGACAACAGAAGATTATCAAGTGTCAAACGCTGTTGGCGAGCAACCCAAGACAAGTGGTACAAATTTTCTGCTGTTTTCACAACCTGAAAAATGAAATTAATAGCTATAATTATTTCAACAGGAAAAAGAAATACTAGATTGTTTTTGCAAAAAAGCAATCTATAACTTAATTTAAAGTTTGTTTATTTTTCTTTAAAAAAGTTACAAAATATTTTTTGTACCGAAATTATATGACTTCTTTAAGAATTTTAAGGAAATAATAGGGAAAAAAATAAAAATTTCAGTCATTGTTTTAAAAAACATAAAAATTTGGCAATTATGTTTTGGATTACGAAATAAAAGAGACGAATGCTATGTAAATGTGCATTCCATTAACTACATATCTTTGACCTCAATGACTGAAAATCTTTACTCAATAAATATTTTAGAATTTAAAGACTTTATCTGAGGTATTCTATAAATATATTTTTTATTTGTTTGTTGGCTGGTAAGTAACAGAGTTTGAATTTCAAATATTTACCATCCTATCTTAAAATTCTAACAACATTAATTATTATTAATAAGCAATCATGAATAAATACAAATATAACAGTAAGCATTTGAGCTTTTGCACTGAAACTTTCAATTTTCGACAAAGACATTCTTCTATATAAGTAGCTACATTGACACAATTATATAAACAATTAACGGTAGTTATGTATTATCCCGGCAGTCATTCTCGCCAAACTATTTTTTTCGTCCAATGTGCTGGCAAACTGTTGCCAATCGTAATCCGAACCATCAATAATTTCATGAGTTCGGCATTTATCTTGGCGGACCACCGGGCTAATACGCAAGTACCCAATTAACTATAATAACTTAAAAAAAAAAAGATTCTGGCACAGTTCTAAAAGATACCTTTTCATTTAAATGTTGCAAGTTTTGTTTCTCAGATGATACAAAAAGAGATTCTTGTCTTAAATGGCGAGCAAGATCCATAAGATCCATTCTTGAAGACATGGTTAATCAGCAGCTACAATAAAAAGAAAATTTCATTAATTTTTTTTAAACGAAATAATATGACTGTAATTGTTTTATAGACCATGTTTTTAATCTGCCAGTTCTTAAGAGTACAACAACAGTAGAAGAGAAGTAGGGTGTTAGGGAATAGTCAGGAAATACGGAATACCGAGTTTTTGACTCTGTCAGTCACTGTTGTCACATGGGAATACCGTGAACTACTCAAGAAAGATTACCATATTAAAATGCAGTGCGAGTTGATCGCTTGTTGTCCTACCACTCCTTATAGAATGAAGTGTGTTTTATGCAGTGATTGCGATAATGCCTTAGATGCATATTTCACGCCTTATAAATTCAGAATACGTCTTAAGAATTTCAGAATGCGCATTTTTGTGTATTGCTTTTAAATACAAAATGAGATATATTGGAAAAAATAATTATGATTTACTGGGAACAGCTTTAGTATGGTCCCTTTTTGGCAATTTTTTGATTTGGCGACAAAATCTTGTCGCCAACCCAAGTTTGCCTTGCCGATGCCAATTGTAAACAATATGGCGGATCAGATGGCGCTGGTTCCGAGATAGTTGATTGTCGCCGTTAATTTTGCTATGATTTATTTTAATGGCTTTTAAATATTTTTATGAAAAAAATTAAACAGATAACAAGCTTACATGTACATATAGATTCGGTTTAATAAAATTTAATAACTTTTCTTTTTGTGTGAGGGGTGGCTGTGCCCCCCCTCAACCCCCCCCCCCCCTTTCTCTTTTTAGTAGATTAAATTAAACAATGCAAATAAATAATATTCTAAAGGCAATACCTCACTAAAATAACAAATAAAAAAGACAAAAAAATTAAAATACATTTTAGCATTCTGACAAAAGACTACGTAAGCTAAATAAAGAAATAATTCAAATCATAACGAACAATGCTTATCTCATACCTTAATTAAAATCGCTAAATTGTTTCAATATTGAAATAATAAAATCAAAATATCAAATATTATATTAATAACGGTATTATTTGTTGCTCCTACCATTAACAAATAAACAAAGGTAATAATAACAAATAAAAACAAACAATGCTTATCACATACCTTGATTAAAATCCCTAAATTATTGCAATATGGAAATAATAAAATCAAAATATCTAAAATTATTTCACTGTATAAAATATTAATAACGTAATTATTTGTTGCTTCTACCCTTAACAAATAAACAATCGATAACGAAAATTTTAACCTGAAACGTACTATCAAAAGAATGTTTATTCATACAAAACTGTATATAAACAGTCAGTATTAACCTGAACATCCATTTTAAATTTCAGTAATATTTAAATAATAAAATTTAATCTAAAATAAAGCCATTAAAATAAAACCATAAAGCGTAATGGCGGTTCCACCACTCGAAGCTCCCGTGCGAAATACTGGCAAAGGGGTCTCCAAAAGTTTAATAAAGGAACAAACGCTCCCGATTAGCTGGAGGAAAACGTTAGCGAAACCGTGACGTCATAAGCGTAAAGTTTTCAAAATTATTGGGGGGGCCGGGCCCCACAACCACATATATTCACGTCAGTGGCATAGCCAAAGGGGGGGTGTTAATGGGGTGATAACCCCCCATGAGGAATTTTTAACCATACAAAATGCATATTCTTCACTCCCTTATCATACACCCGTACCGTATACATATACGTGAGTTGCAGAAGTTGTAACCCCCCCCCCCACCTATGAAAAATTTCTGGCTACGCCACTGATCCTTATACTTGCTCATAGCTGCCCACTACTACGAAATATAATTAACCACTTTTCCAACACGATTTTTCGGCTTAAAATATAGCAAAATTTTTGTGGTGCGCGCGCGAGCTGGTTACTATTTTGAAAAAAATAATTAAAAAATAGACTGTTTACAAAAAGTGGCTAATTATATTCCGTAGTAGTTGGCAGCTATAACATTAATAGGACTATATTCCGTATACGGTGACTTGTTTACATTTGATGTTTTGTTTACAAATTGATTTGGCGTTGGCTCTGGCGCCGTCAACGGCGATGCTCAGCTGCAGTGAGGCACCCTGGCGGTGATTGTTTAGACTGGTAACCATAATGAAACGCAGGGTGTTTGAAGTATGGGATATTCATTCAGTGCTAATTGAATGACGGTAGTTGTTTGTTTGTGGCGAGTGATAGAGTGGATTAAGTTTGTGTTGGCTTTTCCCTGTGGTTTTGATTCTGTTTTACGGACTCTTTATCGTAGGTTAGTAAGCGTATCGGGGAATTTCGTCGTCAGTATTTATGTGTGGATGTGGAGTTTTTTTTATGTTTTGAAAGGAAAAGGAGCATTCTTTTGTGGGTGTTTGATAGAAATATGGTGTGAATATAGAGCTAAATAAAAGAAAGCATGGTGTTACGTTATAAGCCGGTGGGTGTTGGGGACATTTCTGAGCGGTTATTTAAAAAAAAAATAAAGGTAAGTGCTCTTTTTTAACGAATCTTTCAAATGTTTAAGGTTTTTAATGTGAATTTTAAATTGATATTCGATGTGTTTTATGTTTTCGTAAGTGCTATTTATGTGCTATTCTAATCATACTGACTTTATAAGAGGTGTACAACTAGGTTGTTTAATCCACCGATGTTTTTTTTGAGTTGAAAACGGGCCAGTGTTTGCCCAGTTTACATTAGCTGTACAACTAGGTTGCTTAATTCACTGTTGTTTTTTTAGTTAAAAACGGTCCACTGGTTGCGTAGTTTACATAGCTGTACAACTAGGTTGCTGAATCCACTGAGGTTTTTTTAGTTAAAGACGGTCCACTGGTTGCATAGTTTACATAGCTGTACAACTAGATTGCTGAATCCACTGAGGTTTTTTTAGTTAAAAACGGGCCACTGGTTGCCTAGTTTAGATAGCTGTACAGCTAGGTTCCTGAATCCACTGAGGTTTTTTTAGTTAAAAACGGACCACTGGTTGCCTAGTTTAGATAGCTGTACAACTAGGTTGCTGAATCCACTGAGGTTTTTTTAGTTAAAAACGGACCACTGGTTGCCTAGTTTAGATAGCTGTACAACTAGGTTGCTGAATCCACTGAGGTTTTTTTAGTTAAAAACAGACCACTGGTTGCCTAGTTTAGATAGCTGTACAACTAGGTTGCTGAATCCACTGGGGTTTTTTTAGTAAAAAACGGACCACTGGTTGCCTAGAATGACTAGTAAACATGGCGACAGTCGCTGGAGCTTGGCGGTCGCCAAGCTCCAGCGACTGTCGCCATGTTTACATGGGGTGGTCACCGGCTTGTACGATTTTACCCATTAATATATATAAGTGTCAATTATTGGAGGCGCTCGAGCTCTATGGGTCCATAGAATTCTACACCTATGTAAGGTAAGTATCCATGTTAGTCTCTTCCTACCATGTTATAAGTTAAAAATAGAAGCAAAGTAAAAGATCCAAAGGAGGAAAAAAAAAAAAAAAAACATTTTCAATGAGATAGTGCATTTTAGACACCTCTGAACTTTTCTTCATTTCATACTTCACATTGCATAATCTGATTTTAATGAACCAGAGCCTGGCGAGGGCAGCTTATAGTAACATTGTGTGTTACGTGGCGTCACAATGAATAATAAATCATGATTGAAACAAAAGAAAATTTTTAAAAGTACAAGTAAAGGTTCTTTTTTTTAACGTTTGTAAACGGCGTGAAATACTTTTTTTTATATTAGTAAAATTAGTTTTCTGTATTGAGTGGTAAATTATTGGGTGGGCTCAGCCCCTATTCACAATTTATTGGGGGGGCTCGAGCCCCACGGGCCCATATAACTCTACGCCTATGCGTGACGTCACGGATGAATCTACTGCTCCGGATCATCAGACGGTGGGGTTACCATATTGGCATCCTTTATCGCGCCAAAAAGTCTCCAAAAATAAAGCGCGCCAAAGGGACCATACTAAAGCTGTACCATTTACTGTTTTTAAATTTAAAAAATTCAGTGATTGTACTAGTTTTTGCTGATCTGACATTTATGTACCTAGATGTATAATCAGTTATTATTTATGTGCCAAATGCGATTTCATTATGTATTTGAAAATATAGCATAATTCTTCGTTGTTTTAATTACTCCTTTAAAAAGGAAAATACTCCCTCTAAAAATGTTAAGGAATATTTTTACTCTTCTGAAAAAATCCTATATCGATCACTGGTTTTATGTTTTCAAGAGTGGATTAAATTCCTTATCCAGTGCTGTTTCTATATTTATGTTTACATGTTTCATTTGCTGATGGTTCTGGCACCATCATGGACGATGCATAGCGGGAGTGAAGTACCCTGGCCTGTGGTAGTTTTGACTGGCAAACATAAAAAAACGTGTATCGTCAATTTGGGAATTTGAAATTGTTTCATGTTGTGGAGGGAAAGGAATGAAATATGTTATTGTATGAAAAGAAAGTGTGTTTGTTAGAAATATGGTGTGAATATAAAACTAAATTAAAGAAAGCATGGTGGTTTTATGTTATAAGCCAGTGGGTGTTAGGAACAATTCTCAGGGGTTAATTAAAAAAAAAATAAAGGTAAGACCTTTTTTCAATGAATCTTTACAAAGATGTTTAATGTGAATTTTAAATTGATATTTGATGTTTTTATGTTTTTGCTATTCTAATCATACTGACTTAATATGAGGTGTAGAA
Organism: Cheiracanthium punctorium; assembly: GCA_038373885.1. Classification (NCBI taxonomy): domain Eukaryota; kingdom Metazoa; phylum Arthropoda; class Arachnida; order Araneae; family Cheiracanthiidae; genus Cheiracanthium; species Cheiracanthium punctorium. The sequence continues at coordinate 86,252 of JAWZYV010011606.1, forward strand.
CTAGGCTGTTTAATCCACTGATGTTTTTCTTGAGTTGAAAACGGGCCAGTATTTGCCCAGTTTACAGCTGTGCAACTAGGTTGCTTAATCCACTGTCATTTTTTTTTTTTTTAGTTAAAAATGGTCCACTGTTTGCTCATTTTAAATTACCTGTTACTGAATTTGCCGATGTTTTTTAGGCTAATTATGAATGGTGCATTTTGTTTCAATGTTTGTGTTAGTGCAATTTATGGACAATTTTAATGTGTTAAAATTCTTTAACTTTGCTTTGTTGATCGTGAAAAAGGTTGGCGACTGTTGCCGTGTTCACATGGGGCACGCACCGTCTTGGTCGATTTTACCCAAGAGTCTCTGTAAACACTTTAGCCTATTGGTAAACACGTGACATGAGCATTGATGTTATGCATAATGTACATTAAAAGAACTGTAGTTTGCTGTATTGCGGTTGTTTTTAGCTGACAGTGTTTTGCCCATCAGTTTAAAGGTTCATTTTCCTAGATGGCGCATCGGATATTATGGAATACTAGGCAATATTGTGATGAATTTTATGTCATCAAATAAAAATCCAGAAAATAAAGATGATGAATGCATCTTGCTTAATAGAAAATTCTCTGAAGTGAACAAGGAGACATTTGGGTTCAATGCTTCAGCTGTCTTCTGTGGGCTCACCTGGACTGCAACAGAGCAAAAAAGATTATATCTATTTTTCTAAACAGACTCTCGAAGAAGAAATGACTTGGGCATAATCCTACAAAAAACGTCCACATGTGCCCCCCTCTCCCTTACTTGTGTGATGTGTGTAACTTGAGTATGTAAATAAATTAGTGTTTGTGTGAGATTTTAGTAAATTTCTCTGGAACTTTAGACACAGTCACCCCGCCATAACTACCGAACAGGCAAGTTAATTTTTCTTACCTGTATTTTCAAGTCACGCAATTAGAGATTTAAATTTTATTTTGCAAATTTGATAGTTGGTATACAATAAAATGGTTATTTACAATAATTATAGCGTGCCTGGGGCGTAAATTTATAAAAATAACAGATTCCATACTGTATAATAGCGTAATTCATTAGTGAACATATTTTACCTTCTTGTCCAGTTTCATCAGTTATACAGATGCATTTGGATATATCCCGGTAATGCTATGACGCAGGGATGAAGAGAATTTCATTTAACAATCGCGTTAAGTCGACTTTAATAACACGATAAATTACGTAATATCTCAAATTTTGTTAATATCATCGATTAAACGAAATTAATACTTTTAAAATAAGCAGGTGTTATCGACATGAGAATATTAGCATAAAATGGCAGCAGTTATAAAGGAACGAATAGCCTTATTTCAAGCAAAATAATAATTTTGGGCATTTTAAATTAGGTAACTAGAGCTAGAAGTTTACAAATGCGTACCAGTTGAATTGGCTGAACGCAGCGAACGATTTGTTTGTTTTAAAAACAAATACATTGCAAATTATTATAAAAGACTCACCAGCTAATTATGCGCATACATTACTAATCAAAATTTAGAATTTAAAATTTGAAAACAAAACTAAATATATAACGCAACGATGAAGCGTTATTGAAATACATACGTACTAAAACTTATTAACCCTGAAAGAGGAAGTGACACTTTTGAGTACGAGATAAAAATCCTAAATCTGATAGCATAAAACTCATTAGAATATATTTATTTGAAAATATAACATTTAATTTTATTAAATGCAATAAATAATAAAAAAAATACCTAAAATTTTGGATCAGCCCACCTACCGTAAACTCTCATTTCACAACTTTAGATGTTGACGTTCAGCTTGATTGCCATTCCGTAAAAGATGGATATGATTTGTGGAACTGACTGAAAATAGATAGAAATGTTAAGTTATATTATTTTAACCTAAATTATTTCATCCAACATTTTCATAATTCAGAAGTAATTTAATTACACGATAGTTTAAAAACTGACCAAAAATGTTATGGATCTGATAAACGTAATATTTTTATGCAGAAATTGGCAACGCTTTTGTTAAAGTTTGACTAATATCAATGCAATTGCAATAATTTTGTAAAAATTAATTAATTAATGTTTCCGCTCTCTCCGCGTACAATGTGCCATTCCAATCATCCGTCCGTTTTGTTTTGAACTTTTGATAGAACAAGTCTTCAGATATTGTTTATTTGCTATGTAACAGCAATATTATAAACAATATTTTGCCATACAATGTTTACTAACATTTGTGAAGATATATTTTTGAATCCTGAAACTTTTTCAATGCTATGAAATGGGGACCAGAATAAGGTTAAAACATTTATTGACTTTCTTTTGTGTGTCGAAATTGTTTTTTTCAGCATGTCGTTATGCTTGATTTACGGCTATTATCATTGTATGTCCCATAAATTTTCCCGTTACGTTCTGCTACACTGATTTCCATATTTCTTTGTTAGTAAATATAACGCATGTTTACAGTTTTATTAAATAGAAAAAAACCTTTTCCATTTGATCTCATCTACAAAAATTGATTAGTCCGATTAGATGATATTAACCCAAATATAGTGCATATATGTAATATATATATTTGTTATGGACTTACTTTTATTAAAGCTCTCTAAATTAAAATTAGTAATCTATTTATGTTGAAAAACTGACATAATTTAAATAATATTTTAACATAGTAATTTTATTATCTTTAGGGAATGAAATTTAATATAATTTCGTAGTATTCTTATTCCATAATAAACAGTATTCCAAATTAATCATAATAACTGAATAGCAGATCATTGATATCTAAATAGCAGATATGAACAAATTTATTTGCTCTTATGAATATGCAGTTACTGACATTTGATATTTTGGTACTTTTTTTGTCAAGGCATCAGTGCTAATGTGCCAAGATCTGCAAAAACTGGGTCGAACATTTGTGTTTACATTAATTGGGCATCACACAAAAAAAAATTAACCTCCGCCAAAGATAGCAACACACATATGCAATTATTTGATTATAATTGATCATTTTAGTGTTTAATAGATGAAATGTATCTTAGTGCTCTGTTCGTCATTATAAAAGTGAGGGAACTGCTCATGAATAGTGATTTTTGTTTATTGAATGCATTGGCATAACTCGGTAGGCTTTTGGATATTTCTAGGGTGGGCTTGCCTTACCATGTACAGTGGTTATATCACTGAAAATGGTAGACGGCCAAAGTGTGAAGGTCCTGAGTGTGGGTCCCATTACGCCGTTGTCGATCTAACGGTCTGGAGTTTTGGTAGGTTTTCTCCAGATGTAACATGAATACACATCAAAGCCCCTTAGTAAATCCCCCTACCAAGGCATTCCCTCATCTTAGGCAGATACCTCTCGCGCAGGTTTGCCTTAATCACACACAATCTAGGGTGGGCTTTAGCACACTCTAGGGCATAGGTCCCAACCTTTTTTGAACTGGTGCCCCCTTTTCTAGGGAATATTTCAATACTGCCCCTTCCCACTCCAGAGAAACAAGAGCGTATATAATGCATGGTGAAAACAAGAATTAATTTTTTAAAAAAAATTACTAATAGATAGAATATTGTTGGAATTGAAACGCTACTGAATTTCTTCTTCATTTAAAAAAAAGGAATAAAAGTTTTAGCTTACTTGTTATAAGGACAGGCAAGGGTTTTGATGATACGAATTAATAGATAATAAACTATTGCTTTCTAAATAAATAAATTGGCAGTTTCAAAGAACAATCAAAACGTATACTTAACTATATTAAAAAGAATTTTTATTAAAATATCATCAGCGTAAATTTTAAGTCTTTTTTAGACTATATTTGGTTAATCTTTTCCACGGCCCTCCGTGCCATATCAACGCCCCTTAATTTTCTCTGGGTATTTTACTGCCCCCCTGAAAGCCTGAAACGCCCACAAGGGGGCGTTATCGCCCACGTTGGGAACCTATGCTCTAGGGGATCCCTCTCCTACCCTTGCAATAGAAAATTGAATTTTTCTAAAGTGGGATAAAATCTTTCTAGGGCGGGTTTAGCACACCCTAGCCCCTATGTAGTTAAGCCAGTTATTAGATGTCAATAAACTAGCCCTTTTTCTTAGAAACTGTACCTTTTCCTCCTTTTGGTCCATTCCTTAATTTATTTTCTTGCTGCTTCTGAGGCTATAGGAATAATACTTTAGCTTAAATGTTTAATAAATGCTTTTGTCATATCAGGTTTGCCTTGAGTATGAAAGCCATTTTGTCCACTATCGATTAATTTATAACCACGGTACATATTAGCCCAAATATAACACTATATTTTTTGACTGATCATCTCCCATTAGAAAAACTGACTAGCACTAAATATGGGATATTTCTAATTATTTTGAAAATTTTTGGGGTTGTGTTATATTCAGGTTAATACGGTATATAATATAGCATATCATCTTGATGCTTGATCTATTAATGCAAGATCATATTAATGAAATGTAAAGAGCAGAAGTAGTGTAGTTTATCAATTTATAGAGCCCCCCCCCCCCTCATGTAAAAAGTCATTAAAATTTATGGTACTTGCATATTATCCCGGCTGTCTGCCAAGATGAGCAATTTTTCACCAATATAAATGCAGGACACACGAAATTATTGATGGTTATGAATACAATTGGCAACAGTTTGCCAGCACATTTTACGAAAAAATAATTTGGCGGAATGACCGCCAGGATAATATGTAAGTAGGAATTTTATCAAACCAAAGCTTTATATATACGTGTAAGCTTGAAATCTGCTTAAAAAATAATTTTTTACATTAAAATATTTAAAAGGCATTAAAATAAATCATAAGCAAAGTTAACAACTGAGGATCGTCAAATATCTTGGAAATCAGCGCCATCCGATACGCCATATTGTTTGCAATTGTCATCAATAAGGCAACAAAATATTGTCGCCAACCCAAAAAATCGCCATAAGGATCATTACTAAAGCTGTTCCAGAATCAAAATTAATCACAGATCGCCATTAAAAACTAAGAAAATGTTTTGTAATTTTACCCTATCCGTGCAACATTAGTTGAATGAAATAAAAAACATTCAAAAATAACCTTTAAACAGTGTTTTTCTTAAAGCAGGCAATCACTGTCGGGTAATTACTCTCTGGATTACCCTATCTCTTTTGATATTGCAAGCATAAAATATTAGGTCATAATTTTTTTGGTGTTTTCTTTTTAATTTTCACTTTTTTATAATTTTGTTTGTACAATTTTATTGCAGGAAAAATCCTTCCCATGTCTTTGAAATATTCTGCGAGATAACAATTCCACCTGATCTGAATCAAGGTATGTTATGTTTTAGTTGAAAATTTATTGATTTTTAAATACATTATTTCTGCTTCTTTATATTATTTTATGTACATATAAAATTACACAATATACCAGATGTGTGGCCTGTTGTTGCCTAGGTGTATTAAAGTTGTTAAAACATAATTTGGTTAAAAATAATTTTTCAGCTGATTTATTTTTTACTAGTGTAGCCAGCTAATAAACTAATCTCCCCGGCTGTTTTTTTTTTTGGTAAAATCATACAAGCCGGTGCCCACCCCATGTAAACATGGCGACAGTCGCTGGAGCTTGGCGACCGCCAAGCTCCAGCGACTGTCGCCATGTTTACTAGTCATTCTAGGCAACCAGTGGTCCGTTTTTAACTAAAAAAACCCCAGTGGATTCAGCAACCTAGTTGTACAGCTATCTAAACTAGGCAACCAGTGGTCTGTTTTTAACTAAAAAAACCTCAGTGGATTCAGCAACCTAGTTGTACAGCTATCTAAACTAGGCAACCAGTGGTCCGTTTTTAACTAAAAAAACCTCAGTGGATTCAGCAACCTAGCTGTACAGCTATCTAAACTAGGCAACCAGTGGCCCGTTTTTAACTAAAAAAACCTCAGTGGATTCAGCAACCTAGCTGTACAGCTATCTAAACTAGGCAACCAGTGGCCCGTTTTTAACTAAAAAAACCTCAGTGGATTCAGCAACCTAGCTGTACAGCTATCTAAACTAGGCAACCAGTGGCCCGTTTTTAACTAAAAAAACCTCAGTGGATTCAGCAACCTAGCTGTACAGCTATGTAAACTAGGCAACCAGTGGACCGTTTTTAACTAAAAAAAACCTCAGTGGATTCAGCAACCTAGTTGTACAGCTATGTAAACTGCGCAAACACTGGCCCGTTTTCAACTCAAAAAAACAACATCAGTGAACTAAGCAACCTAGTTGTACAGCTAATGTAAAGGCACACTGGCCTTATCAAAAAAACAACGATCAAATACCATTGTACATCACATTAAAAGCATATGAAGAATAGCACGTAAATAGCACTTACGAAAACATAAACACTTCACATATCAATTTAAAATTCACATTAAAAACCTTAAACATCGAAAGATTCGTTAAAAAAGAACACTTACCTCTATTTTTTGGTAAATAACCGCTCAGAAATGTCCCCAACACCCACCGCTTATAACGTACTATATTTCTAACAAACACCCACAAATTCTTTTCCTATATTAACATAACACATTTCATTCCCTTCCATCAATAACGCAAACACATTTCCAAATACATCGTATTCCCTAATACCTCACAAACACCAAACAAGAACTGACACCGCATTGGCGGTGCATCGCTCACTCTCGCGTCAGATTGTTCGCCAATGATTTGTAAACAAACCATTGACATGTAAACAAGGCACCGTATACGGAATATAGTCCTTTTTTTTTTTTTTTTTTTCTCTTTTTTTTTTTTTTTCTTTCCATCATGCAAATTGGCTTGTGTTACTAATGCTTAAAGTAAATATAAATGTAAAAGAATGTTTGGCATATCTGGATTCTGTATTTGTTCAGCATTGCATGGATGTGAGAAGACTAGGTACAATGAAACAAAAGTTACTATTTTTTTTCCTGTTTACAAATTTGCATGTAGAAAAATAAAATTAATGGATGCTTTAACCTAATTTTCACCATCTAAATGAGTGTCTAAATAGCATCTTCCTGTTTAAAAGATTGCAAGAGATAAATGTCTGGCAGTGTTTTGTTGTACCTTCTGTGCCAATGTACAATGAAACACTTAAAACACCTCACAAACACTCAAATAATATGAGTCAAAACTCAAATTTCAGCATCTATGTTTTATGTACACTTATAATAAACATTAGTGAGACATACATATGTGAAATTGTAATGGAAAACACAAATTTAATTAAATTTTTAGCTTAACATGAAATTATAGTACTTTTATTAGAGGTTTGACTGTAGTTTTTTTTTTTTTTTTTATATTAAATTAACTTAAAATTAGCATTTCTGTTTTCCTTTTTGTACCACCTGAAGGAACAGGAGGTGGCAGCTTTGATACAATTTGAATTTTTCAAAAATGTTTTTTTTCTGATGTACACATAAATGTGAAGTTCGGAAAAAATTGTTTGACACAGATAACTTTGCATTCCCTTTAAGTTTATTATTTCCTTAACAGAGTACATTTCTTTACATTTAAGAGGCATTGCAGGGGTAAATCAGGCAGGGCATTCCATCACCATCTCAGAATTTCATGAATTTTTTTTTTCTTGTGAGAGTCGGGTATTGTATGCAAATATTTCATTGTAGCAGTCCCATCTACTTCTGATAAAGCAATGACCATTCAACTGTAAAATAACTTTTCCTATTCCACTGCCTAGTAAGAGTTCAGTTCAATATTAGCAACTTTCTACTTTTTTTCACTAGTCTACAATAAAATTATATTTAAAAACAAATAATGTAAAATGCTGTATAATAAAAATATTTTATTTATAGAACATGTACAAATTTTTTATTATTTGAATTATTTTGAGTGTTCCTGTAAATTATGCTACATACATGAGTGTTACTCAGGAATAGTGTAGCTTTCAGTGAAACGATCTTTAGATTTGGATCAGTAGTTACAGAGATGTCCATATAGTGTAATGTATTAGAATTCTTTTGAGTGTCCCTGTAAAAGAACTAGTTATGCTGCATGATGAAAGGTAGCCTATAATACTCAGGGATAGTGTAGCTTTCTACATAGTCAGATAATGTAGACGCACGCTGTGCACAGATACATTCAAAGGTCTTGCAGATAGTTTTCCGGTAATTCCAAGTTTGTTCGGTTTTTAATGGATAGTTAACCAAAAAGAAATATCGTTTTTAAGTCACTATGGCCCAAGCACGTTGCACAGATGTGTGCGTATATGCATATACATGTGTTCAAGTACGCACTATGTATTTAGTTATCACGAACTATTATGAGTTTGCAGATAGTTTTGGATATGTGCACAGATAGTTTTTCTTTTATCTGACTATGGCTTTCTATCAGTGAAAAATTTTTTCGAATCGGTTCAGTAGTTCGAGATCCCGATACAACATAATGTAATTCTTATGAGTGCACCTGTAAAAGAACTATTTGTGATATATGGAGAATATATTTGTGATGCATACAGGATAAGTTTAATTTTCAATATTGCTACAGTCGATTAAACTTCTAAAAATAATGCCGAAATGCCCCCATGCGTGCCAGTGAAGTGTCCCAAATAGGGAGGTACTTTTGTGGATTTTTCTTGGAAAGACTTGTTCCTTCAAAAAATAATTTTTCATAATATGAAACTGCTATGTTGATACTACATCTCCATGCCAATAGTTCTCCTGCGGGAAGTCGGCTTCAGCTGTACCAATGCTTCGAAATTCCATAAATTGGCACGAAAGAGTATGTTTGGGGCCCCGTACCATGGGGTCCTGGGGGCCTTCAAAAATTTTTAACATTGGATTCACTTTATATGAAGATGTATAACTGCACTGTGCAAAAAAAATTCTGTATCACGTTGAAGCAAAGATTTAAAGCATTCTTAAAACTGTATTTTTTTATGAAATTGGGGGTATTTGGTGGGGCCTTTATTTGGGGGCTCTGACTATTTTCGAAAAAATTGAATTTTCAATTTGAGATGTTAATATCCAAGGTATATTATCAGATAAAAAGAAAAAATTCTCTGAAGCACTTCAGAGACAGTCACAGTCGTGACAATAAAGTGGAAAAAATGGGCCTGGAAAGTGGAAAATATTTCAGACTTGTCCAACATAAGAAATAAAATTCATGAAATTCTGAGATGGTGATGGGGAAACTTTTTTTTTTTTTTTTTTTTTTTTTGCTCTTGCAATGCCTCTTGAGTCTACCTTCTTTGATTAAAACATAATCATTTAGAGCAATACTGTTTGTGTCATACATGTTATGTGAGGATAGCTCATAACACTTATATATATGATACTGACCACTGTTGGCATTGATGTTGCCACTTTCTTTTTGTGAAAGTGTTTTTATGTGCTCTATAGAGATCTCAATCGAAGTATTTAATAGTAACATCTTTATTTTAAGTGAATGCATTTACCTGGGGTACAATAAAATATGTTTCATTGTACCTCGTCTACAAGTGATTCATTGTGCCCCACATTGAGGCTACAAGACAAATAAATTTTTACCAATTCCTAGTATTTATATTTTTTATTCTGGCTTTGGGAGTATGAAAACCATAACAAAGTGATGACAATATTTAAAAAATAAATAGTACACATGAGAACAAGAAGGTGAAACAAAATTGCTTGAGATGAAAAAACAATTACCTTCAATGGTGAAAATCCAATAATTTTCTTTTGCTCTTGTTGTAATAATGTGATAGTCTCGAAATCACATTATTAACTGGAACATATATTTGCATATTAGGTGTGCGAGTCACAACCTCCTATGTCAAATCCTACTGATTTTAGATAGCATGTTTCATTGTATCCCATCTTCCACTATTATGAAGTGTTAAGGCATAACTTGCCAAAAAATTCATCTTTTTTCACGGTCTCCAAGTTTGAGACTAAAATTCATCTGCTGGCAGTATTTATACTCTCCAGTTTCTATTGAAATTAATTGAATATCCAATCCATTTTATAATAACTTCTTCATATAAACAACTCAGCATCAGTTATTATCTTTGAAAATATTTAAATAAAAGGTTTAGAAGATGATATTGTGTTTTGCTTCAAAACTTTGCTAATAAAAAGAATATTAACACAGTACAATCTTGCTATCTGACATTATAGGACCATGCAAATGCCAGATTATTGGGAGTAAATAAAATTTGCAGATATAATGCAAACTTTTTTTTTTTTTTTCCAGGAAAAAATAAGACAAGATTTGGCTATGAAAAGTAATCATCGTTTGTTTCTTTGATTTATAAATTTTATCAAAACACACTCTTGTAAACATTTAAGCACTAGGATATCATCACTTGTGATGTCATTTTTTTCTGCCCATTGAGTGGAGGCTTCAGAGCATTGAATGCCTCATTGTTAGTCATCGTTTGCAGAGTCAACATTTCTAAGTGATGATAGATTCATTGGGGGATCAAATTTTGAAAGATACACAGTGTCAATGGAAATTCCACCCACTTGGCAAAAAGGGCTATCGCCAAATGACCTCTGACGTTTAATAACCTTTAATTTACAATCGAAAATGGAGAATGAAGTTAGAACATGTGTCCTGAGGGTGGAAGATTACTAAACATGCTGGATTAAGATTGTATTGTTGTACCTCATAGGGTCATTTTCACGTTTTCTGTATTTTAAATAATAAAAGTATTTTTTTTAACTTTCCACATCTTTGGAAGTTTGATCTTATTAATTATTGTTCAATGCTTAATGGTTAATAATTTTTTTAAACAGGATTTCATAATGCAGAGAAAATTAAGCTGTACAAAGTTCTTATTTGTTTATGATCAGTATTCTAGTTTATTTTGCACTACTTTGAATGTTCAGAGGAAAGTTTTAAATATATAACATCCAATGGCAATTGCATGCAGGAAAAGGGATAATATACTCAAAAATTATACGTTAGAAGTAGAACCTCTTATACTTTTGTATTTATTTATTTTTTAATTATTTTATATAATTTTTTTCTTCTTTTTTAACAGCTCCTTGGATAAGTTGGATGTTTCCATACAATTATAAAAATGAGGTGAGTTATTTATTATTTTTTATATATGAAAATACTTTTCTGTATCATTTGCTTTCTTCTTACCAAAACATGTTCTTATAGTATAATTTTGAACTTTTGGTTCATAAAAGAAAAACACAAATGCCATTTTCTAAATACTTGTTTATTTATTTATTTTAATATCACCATTTTTATAGGAAATCTTGAAGTCAGTTCCTGGTTTTGCATATCCTTGTGAGTTTACAAAGTAAGTTTATTTATAACATCAATTGATTAAAAGATAAATTTGCCCTATGATTACCCAGTTTTTAAAATGATTCGTTGACCTCAAGTACACTCTAACAAAAAAATTGATGCCCCAAGAAGGAGTCGCCCAATTGTAATGAAATTTCATATGCAAAGACATTTGGACTTAGCGTGCAAATGATTAAAATCTGAAGTCCAATGAATGAATAGCGCTAGCACATCAGAACTGCGCATTCTGCAGGTGCATTATATAAGGAGCAATTCTCAGTCTGATGGTTAAAATTTCTGTTGCATTTCAACTGTAAAATCTTGCGTCGGCTGTAACAATGCCTCGCCGAAAAATTTGTGCATATACGAGCAGATATCGCAGCTTAAAAAAGGTCATGCTATAGGACTAAAAGAGGCTGGTTCGACGAATCAAAAAATCGCTCGACATCTGTGTTGAAAGGATGCGGCTATTTGACAATGCTGGCAAGAGTGGGTCAACAGCAGTAGATATCAGCGTCAAAATGGTAGTGGTCAACTGAGGGCAACAACAGAACGGGAGGTGAAGCGATTGTCAGAGTAGCTGTCACAGCACCAGATTCGTCACTATCAACTATCCACTGTGTGACCCGCACACATGTACCTCCAACATGACCCTCTGCAGACGATTGAAAGAGCCAAATTTACGTTCGCACTGACCGTTACACCAGCTGCCTGTCATGCCTGTACACTATCAAGTCCGATTACTGTGGTGTCGGGCTCTATAAACATGGAACTATGCTGACTGGACACGTATAGTTTTTAGTGACGAATCCCATTTCCAACTGTGTCCTGACGACAACCACAGATGTGTCTGGAGACGTCCAGGTCAGAGGGAGGTATCCTGCCCTGACTGTCGCAGGCCACACAGGCCCACAACAAGGTGTTATAATCTGGGATTGCCATCTCTTTTGATAGCTGGACCCGTTTGATGGTCATTTCTGGTCAACACGATAATGCCCGGCCTCAAACGACATGTATTGCTATGATTTGTCTTCAAGCTTTCCCTGTACTTCCTTGGCCAACTAGGCAGGGTTAGAAATAAGTGGTCGTTAGTCGTATTTTGCACCCAGAAATTTAAGTTTGACGACCATGAAATAATACCTGGTCGTCATTTTTTATGCCTAACTTTTAAAAAAAATTCTTAGCAAAGCATACTGATCAACGGCAATTGCTATAACATACTTGACACATTCGGAATTTTACGAAAGGTTTATCACCAATCACCCTTTGAACCATATTACCTATTCAGAATTACATGGAATAAGTCATTATTATCAGAAATCTCATTTATATAGGGTAATTTATCTGATTTTGAGACCCCAGGCTAGTGCCTCACTTACCCATGTTGATAGTCAGGCTCTGTTTTTGCTATAATGAAATGTTCGATTTTTTTTTTTCCCTGGGTTTCTTTCTGTTTTCTTGTTTCCTTCCCCCCCCCCCCTTTAAGGCTAGAGCTCAGTGCCTTTTTAGCTTGGCGATGGCGCATGCCACATGACCTTGCATGTATGGATGGCACAGAGAGCCTGCATAGAATGCAGAGTTTTATAAAAGAACAGTATTTTACAGCTCACACTTTCTTTTTAATATGCAGTAATTCTATTATTATTATTTCGTTTGCAGTACTTTCCAGCATTTAACATTCTACTTATTTACTTTCTTACTTTCACATGTATATATTTAGTAAACAAACTTTAATTAGTATTCATACTCGCTATGATTTGATATTTGAATGACTACACTACATAATTTCAAAATTACGCCTAAGTAGATCATTTTGGCAACTAAGATAAAATAGTTGGGTGCCATTTGCACCTCACTTTAATATCTTAATTTCTAACCCTGCAGCTAGGTCGCTTGATCTCTATCCCATAGAACACATTTGGGACATTATGGGAAGGCGATTGCAACCGTCTCAAAATGTTGCTGATTTAGCACAACAGTTGGAGACAATTTGGCAAGAAATTCCACAGGACTGCATCTGGAAACGTTATCTGTGTGCCACACCGCTTAGCAGCTTGCATCGAGGCCATAGGTGGACCAGTGCCTTCTTGACTTCCTTTCCTTTGTAATGGTTAAACTGTACAATAAATCATTCAATTGTTTGGAAATTTTAATCGTTTGTTTTTTTATGTGTTCGTTACATCCATCAATTTTTATCGCAATCGGACGATTCCTTCTTGGTGCGTCATTTTTTGTTTTGTTATAGTGTGGATTTTTTCCCCTCTGTGCATCAGTGCTTTCATATTTAAAACTAAAACCAGTATCTTTGTAATAACATTTTTGTTTTTTAGAAATTATCTTTCCCCACCTCCTCCCCTTCAAACTTACTATACATGATCATGTTATTATTTTTGCTTTTGCATTTGACATGTGTGTTAATATTTATTTATAAATTTCAGTTCTGCTGTGCAGCATTTCTCATTTGTCTTGACAAATATAGACAGTCAGTGGACTTTTGGTTTTTGTAGGCATGCTGCAAATTCTGCCACATGTTACGTTATTTTAAGGTAGTATATTTTAAATTTTACTTATTTTTTACCATAAAATGAAAAAGTCTTTAATTTTTTTTTTTTTGAATTGAGTATTGAGTTTTTTATGCTATTTCAAGCAATACTTCCATTAATTTTGATGCCATTTTTTTTAATTAATGCCGTGAAATATTTCTAATTATTATTTTTTAAGTGAAGTGGATTTTCTGACCAAAAAAAATGTTGATTTCAGTATTTAATCTAAATACAGTCAACACTCATTTTTATGAATTACTAGGAACCATTCAAATAGTTTGTAAAATAAAAACATTAAACATAATTACTCTATTGAGGTGTATTCGGAATCATACACTAGTTTGTAAAATTTCAAGTGTTCATATATAAATGAACACTAGCTGTTTGGCATTATTATATGGTTAAATATGTTTTAAACCTTATTGCACGGTTTTTCTTTGTTTTTCCAACCATGTACTCCACCTGAAATGTTCTATTCATTGCCTAGTGTTGTATAGAAAAAAGAAGAGGAAAGAGGGCTAGAGGTCAACCTCTCTCTCTCTCCGTCTCTCTCTCTCTCTCTCTCTCTATTCTACCACCCCATCCTTAAATATTCTATATATTTTTTGTTTTTATTGATTATACTTATTAGCAAAAAATTTGCATCTATAATCCCCACCCCTCCCAAAGAAAAAAAAAAAAAAAAAATCTGGAGTGACTCCACTCGACTTTCCGAACACTTACGATTAAGATCATTACCAAGCATTTAAATAAATTTTAATCGATGAATAATTCAAATATATATACCAAATTTAAGCTCAATGGAATGTACCGTTTAAACGCTAGCGCACTTTCAAGAATTTCTCCCCATAGGCCATAATGTAAAAGAAATCTTTGTCGTAGCCCTGTAGAAAAACTATATGTCCTATACACATCAAAATCAATACCGGTCTTGCGATGGTGGTTTATAACATGTATAGCCAATTTGTGCTCAATCGAATGTACTGTTTAAACGCTAGCGCACTTTCTAGAATTTCCCCCGCCCCATAGGCCATTATGTAAAAGAAATCTTTGTCATAGCCCTGTAGAAAAACTATAAGACCTATACACACCAAAATCAATACAGGTCTTGCGACGGTGGTTTATAACATATATACACTTTTTGAGCTCAATCGGAAGTACTGTTTAAACGCTAGCGCATTTTCAAGAATTTCTCCCTATAGGCCATAATGTAAAAGAAATCTTTGTCGTAGGCCTGTAGAAAAACTATAAGTCCTATGCACACCAAAATCAATACCGGTCTTGCGACGGTGGTTTATAATATATATACCCAATTTGAGCTCAATCGCATGCCCCGTTCAGGAGCTATCGTGTTCACTCACATACACACACACACACACACACACACACACATACACACATACATACATACATCTTGTGAAAATAGCATAAATGAATTCAGAAGACCCCAAAACGTGTAAATACACCAAAATCTCGAATTCGAATTTTTTCATGATTACAATACTTTCCTTACATGGTACATGTTCGGAAAGTAAAAATTCTGTACACCACTGTGACTGTTCAACAATAAAAATCGTTTCTGTAGCTTTTGTTTGATACAGTTTCTAACCTGCTGTTTCATTATGCAACCAAGTTGAGAAAATAGCATTGTAAAATTAAATTATGTTATTTGCATAATTTTTATGGATTTTATTTTAGCAGTACCAAATTTCTTTTGTCTGAAGCTACCTGCCATTATTTGTAGAAAGGAGCACAATTCTTGCAGAGAATCAAGTAAAGTTAAATATGTATGAGTTGAGTAGGGATGTGCTACCTTTTTTTTTTTTTGGGGGGGGGGGTCATTCACTCAGACAAGTAGGACAAGAAGGTCTGCAAACAAAATTCAATAAATGACACTTAACGTGCTAAGTATGTGAATATGAGTGACTATCGGAATGTCTGATTTGCTCTCCCATGGCGACAGCAACTCTAACATTTTTCTTAGTGTAAGTGTTCAGATTCACCTAGCAAACAGATACTAAGCACTAAAAGTACCTTTAATAAATGTTTATTGACTTTTCACAATTCCAATTAAATAAGCAGACAGTAACATTACAAGAATTCTTATTTTGAGTGTGCTCTGGCATGCCAGTTCCCTTTGGAGATTACATCCAACATTATATATTCTACTGGGAACTGTGTGTAAGAAAAAAAAAATTAAAATAATAAATAAATGTGTAAATGTAGTGTAAAAAATATGTAATTAAAAGAATTTTTAAAGGCCGCAGGTTGTGCACCTATATGTATGAGTATTATTTAAAACTGCTTAATGTTACTGAATTCATTTTAAAATGATAATATCAGATATACGTATCAATCTGAGAAATGAAGATTTTTAATGTGTGTTTATGGCCTCTTTCATTTTAATTTTGCTAAAAATACAGGGATGAGATTCTTCAGCTTTTTAGCTGATTTCAGCTTTTTGTGAATAAAGAGGAAATCACTTTGTCTTTTTTCTCTGAAAATTCTGTTTTTTCTGTGAATTCTTGATTGTAGTTATTAGTTAACTGTGTGATATTTTTATCTTCTAGCATCTTCCAATGTTTTTCTACTCTTAAAACTTCTTTCGCATAATTAGATATAAATATCACATTTTTGCTCTAGTATGGTTTCAGCTTTTTTGCTCTTTTGCCAATCTCATCCCTGAAAATATTTTTATATAAATGAGGATCCATTTAAATTGTGTGCAGTATTATGAATTATTATGTGGTTATAATTTTATGTTTGTTCTTTTTTCCAATAGTTATCTTCCATGGCATGAAGTGTTCTTCAAAATTTTAAATTATATTGCCGATTTATCTAGCAAACAAAAGGTAGTTGTTTTTTAATTCTTTATTGGTAAAATATTTGCATTATGAAAATGTTGTTGCATTGATTAATTTACAATTGAACTGAGACTTTTGCAAGCTGTTGGCAGATATACTACAATTTTTTATGGTGAGCTGGTGGCAGTTTTTGTTGCCTTGAAATAAATTATGTTATTGAAATATAAATTCAATAATTTAGTTATTTTGTTTGACCCCAAATCTGCACCCCTGGCCGTCTCCAACAATAAAAGTTTTTCCTTCATGACTCTGTTTTTTTTGGCAGCTATGTGTTTTATATGCAAAGTTATTTATTATGTTTAACATCAGCATTTTTTTCCCTTTAAAAGTAAAATTATCTGAAATATAATTTAGTTTACTCCCTTAATCCTTTGTTCAATTGAAACCTGCTTTATGCAAAAAGTCATTGCATTATTAATTATGGCATGGATTAAACTTTACTACAAGTGTTATTTATGAAAAGTTTTTATATTTTTTTAATAATTTATTCTTTTTTTTTCTATTGCATCCTTTTTTTCCTTTTATTAGACTGCTCAAATTTAAATTATTTTGTAGCATTTTATGGATTTTTATTAATGATAATATAAAATTTTAGGCTGAAAAGTCTAGGGATTTACATCTTTTTCTTGAAAACTTATATCATGCCCAAATTCCTGAACCTGGTCTGGAATTACATGTTTTAACTAATAAAAATGAAGTAAGTAAAAGGTGTCCTTTACTAATAAGTTTCTTTTAATACTAGAATATCTTAATATTACTTAAATTTATTTTAACTAACTAGTGGTTATTTTTTTATTATAACAAAGTTTAAAAAAACAGTATTTGTTTATATGAACTTTCAAATTCATGTTTTGGGCCATTTTACCCATTTGTACATTTTGAAAAATTAATTAAAATCTATTTTTTCTTAGCTGTATATATTGGTATTTCTGTTTCATTGATTTTCATTATCTAATAGGACTGAAAAATAATAATAATGTTTAAACTTAAAAAAAAGGTGATTTATTTTAATGTTTACATAACAAAACATCTAGAATAAATTATATAATTGTATTTGAAACTATTATTAGTTTAACACATGGTACTTCATCTTTTAATATTAAACCATGCAATTTTTGCATTCAGATCACTAATTAATATTTCTTGGTTTAATAATTGCTAGATAATTTCATTTGAGGGCTTTGTTTAGCACTAAATTCTGTATTAGTTCAGAAAGTGTTTTAAGACTACCTGTAGTTATCTGCTTTCAACAATTTTGCAATTTCCAAATCCTAATGATTTGGTGTTATTCAATATGAATTTCAAGAATTCATAATTCATGCCCAATTAACAGATATACCTACAACAAAATGCAAACTTATTTGCTTATTCACTTTTAACTTGTGTAATTATTATTTAATTCATTGAACCTTATTTTCAAAGTGGAAATTGTTATGACAAGCAATCAAAGCAAGCTAAGAGCACATAGTGATCCTAACGGAATCGCAAAATGATTCTTGATGTTTGGCAAGCATTAACAAGTATTATACAGGGCCCCATAGTTGTATGTGTGTCTGTTGTTACATTTAACTTCAGTTATAAAACTTGTAATTTTATCAACTAAAAAAAAATTCAATTGTTATTTAGACAGCATTGTAGAGGCATCACACACACAAAAATCTGTTTTGCCTATTGTATCTTTATTGATTTTTTTTTTCCCCCTTTCTAGGATTTTGTTGCAGTATGTGCAGATCATGAAAAACTTCCAAGTATTCCTGAAAATGTGAGTTTTTAACTTTTTCAGATTGTTAGATTTTAACTGTTATAGTTACGCTTGCCAGATGTCCCGGTTTGCAGACAAAATCCCGGTGTCCCGGCCGGTTTACTTCACGTCCCGGTAAAAATTAAATTTGATTATAGATGACCAAAAAAGTCTAAAAATAATTAACTGTGAAGGATTTTTAAGGATAATTACTTTGTCATTTGTTTCACTGTACTGTATAAAAAGTGAGAACTATCGAAGAGTGGTGGTGTGCTAATAAGTATTGTTCAAATTTTTATTCCTCATTCAAAGTGTTTCTTTTTACCTAAGCAACTTATAAATATTAACATGTAAGAAATAAAATGTTTAAATTTATATGCTTGTGTCATTTATTAATACCCCTGGTTCAAGTTCTTAATCAGTAACCATTTATTCATAGCATTGAGAATAAACTAGCCTCTAAAACACTCCAAAAACCTGCCAAAAGTGTGTACCCTTGAGGGGGAAATGTAAATGTAGTGTTACGGCCATGAATCTGGACCGAGGGGAGGAGATTTCCCTCCGTGGTGGACTTTCTAAGGGATCCTAACCCGTATTTACGCAAAGTATCGTAGAAAACCACGGGAAACTCTGAACGGTTAGGCCGGCGGACTCGATCTGGTTTTGAACCAGGAATCTTCCGTCTCCCAGTTGAGAGTGCAAACGCGTTCAGCCACAGGTCGGGCAAATGTACCCTTGAATACCCGTGACACTGGGGGCATTCCGGTGTCCTGGTTGAATATTTCAGGAATCTGGCAAGCCTAGTTATAGTCTTACTCAAAAATATTTTCTTTCCCTGAACATTTGCTCAATCACATTAATACACAGTAGAGCTTGAAATTAACAGTGGTCTGCTGGTCCAAGATCAAAGAAATGTATAACAGACCAATAGAATAATAAAATTTCAGAACAGTAACATTTTATTTAGATTTTTTTCTCTTGTAAACTCTCCTTATTGATAAACTTTTCTTGCATTTCATGTAGTCATGTTTGAGTACTGTTTTTGTGTTACTTATATGTTACCACATGAAACCCAATTTTTTATTTTTATTATTTTTTAGTTGATTAAATATTTACTAAATTTTAGTTGATTAAGATATTCCAATTTTTTTTTTGTATTCTTAATATATTTTATTTGCTTGCTGTTACTTATGTACTTCAGTCTTTAATTTTTATTTAGTCATTAGTTTTTAATGTAAAACATTTTAAAATAACATACGCACACAAAAACATTTATGATCATTTCAAGTAGCACAAAAGGTCCACCCATTCCCAGTCAAGAAAAAAAGCTCCACTCTTCCCCAATTGAAAGAAAGAATAAAATAAAATAAAAGCTTCACCATCCACTTAAACAGGAAAGTTAGAACTTCAAGCAATAACTAGGTTTTTGTTAAAGGTTCTTTTTAATCATTTATACTTATTAAAATGGCTTAGAAAATTCAAAATTTAGATAATATTTTATGTATACAGTAAAATAATAGATACTCATAAAAAAAATACTTATTAAATCTGGTATTTAGTGTAAACATATGCAATGCATTTCCAATATTTAATAAGATTGTAATTGACAATTTCTGTTAACAAAATTTGTTAATCCCTTCTTTTTTTGTACTATGAGTTGGTTATAATTATTCATCCTTCAAGTCATGAAGTGTTTTGGAAAATTAAGTCCTAGAAACCCAACAGTTTCAAATAAAATTGCTCTTTGATGAGAAACAATATATAAAATATGTTGTAAAAGAATCAGTACAGCATCTGAAAATGTTTAGATATATTACTTGTTAACAAAATTACTGAATAACTATTAAAATAATTAAATAGACTCTGATAGTAATAGGCCAGCAGTTTTTTAAGTACTCTTATAGTGTTACTTCAAACATATTTCCTTTCCATGAACATTTGCTCAGTCACTTTAATACACAGCAGGGCTTGAAATTAATGGTGACATGCTGGTCCGTGACTACAAAAAGGTATAATGGACCAGTAGAATATAAAATTTCTTGGCCCGTCAGAAAAGTAACTTTTTATTTACATTTATTATTTTTTTTTTTTTTCCTCTTGCAAACTCTCCTTATTTTAGTCCCACAGTACATGTCATCTAATCTGTTCTATTTAATATTTTTATAATAGGTATTTACATTGTTTGATTTGGTTTTTAATGGAAATCAATAGGTATTGCTCATGTAATTTCTTTTAGTTTATTTTTTATTTATTTATTTATTTTTTTTTTAAATCATGTATATGGACGGACCAGGAAATTTGAGTCACTGGTCCAAAGATTAAATATTTTAATCTCTACCTTTTCATCTTGAATTGTAGAGGAAAAATTGCAAAATTCTTTAATTGAACATACAAGAAAAGTAGTTTACTTTTTATTGTTAATAATGTTAAAGATAAAATCACAATTTCACATTTAGTCACATTAGTCCCAAAGCTGAAAACATTTAAAATTAAATATCTCAAAGCTAAAATGAGTGGTATTTACGATTTAATAAACAACACAACTTTTTATAAGATAAATTACTTGACAGCACTTGTCCTGTAAACCATGTTACTCAACCTGTAATATACTGTTTGCATTGAACCCATCTCACTATCTCTCTGCGTCTTATTTGGCTAAAATGTTTGCTATATAAAAATTTTATTCATTAAACATGAAAAAAAAAATTCCATTTCCTAAAAAGAGGAGAAAAAGGGTTAATATTTAATGCTACTTATTGAACAATATAGACACTGCTCCTTATTGCAAACTGGCATTCACTGTATGTCATTACTACCTGCATTGTCCAGAATTCATTGCTCAAAATTCCTTACTTTAAAAAAAAAACTGTTGTGATATTTTTCTTCTGTTTAACAGGCAATCACAACAATAATTGAATGCAATGCCATATTGATTATTTATTTTCTTGATTTGATTTTGTTTTGCAATGAAGTTTTTAAAATTCAGATTTAATCAAAATACAAGTGAATAGTATTGTTGTATAAGGTACCCCATCACTCCCACAGATCCTTTGTCAAGTTGAACTGAAATTTTTGGATGGCTAGATGTTAATATTTAATTATAATTATTAAAGTTGTGATTAAATATTGGTTATTAACTCAAAAAAGTTCTTAATTTTTATGTGATTATTGTTATTTTGTTTTTTCAGAGAAACATGACTGAATATTTCAATGCTGTAGATGCTCATAACATGATGATTATATTTGCCAGGTTTGTTTCTCTGTCTGTTTTTTATTCCTGTTCCTCTCAAAATGAATTTATGGTTAAAGAATAAATTGAAGTTTATGTTTCTGAAAATTATTATTATAAACATTGTTATAAAATTTATGTATTTATTTTGGCAGCATGCTACATGAAAGAAGAATCTTAATAACTTCCAAGAAACTAAGTCGATTAAGTGCATGCGTGCAAGCTGCTAATTCCTTAATATATCCCATGCATTGGTATGAGTTTTGTTTTCTTACAAAATTATTGATTTTTTGAAAAGCACTCTGTACACTTAAACTGAGAAAAATTGATTTATTTGAACTTCACTTTACCACTACTATCTTTTGCTGTGTTAAAAAGCATTAACAGTTAATGAAATTTCACTGAAAGAAAAATATGTTTAAACAAACAAATAATGATTTTTATGGATGTTCACTAAAACAAGTTGTCTACCGGTCAGGAATATCTGAAAATGTCAGGAAAATGGGAAAGGCTGGAAGAATATTTTCCCCAGAAACTCCCAAAGGTCAGGGAATTGACTTTCAGAAATTTTGTTGACACCCTGTAAAAGTTTTATAGAATTAATCTGGAATATTGTGTAATTATTTTTTATTGTTGTTAATTTTTAAAATCTTGTTTTAAAGGAAAATAAGCAGTAGACTCTTTAAAGGAAAAAAAAAATTATTTCAATTTTACATATTTCAACTTTTCTCTTACTCACATAATATAATAAAAAGAACAGAGTTTGTTTGTTGGAACATGCTAATCTCAGGAACTACCAATTTGATAAAAAGAATTTTGTTTGTTTGGTAGTACATGTATTGAAAAAGGTTATAGGCTATATAAAATCACACTATAACCCATTGACAGGTGTCCCTGAAAAATAGAACATTTTAATTCTATATCTCAGAGATACTTAAGATAAATGCTCCATGTTAATTTTTAAAAAATGTTTAAAATAAGATAGGGAGTATGACTAATGATTTTTAGCTACATTGTCTAAATAGTTTCATTGAAATGATTTCTGTGTTCAAAAACTTAATTCTCCATTTGTTTTCTGATTTGATCTGAATTAAAGAATTCAAATCATACTCTTATAATATTTTCTATAAAAATGCTTTTCTAGAACTTGTTCTGTGTTAATTAAAAAGCAGTGCAAATAATTCATTTAAGTGATGTAATTATTATTGTGAAATTCTCTGTGATGTTCTTTTTAAGCATTGATATCCCCCCCCCCCCCCCACCTAGCACCACATATTCATTTTGGCATTTCTTTCAGTTTTGTTGGAATAAATTTCTGATGTATAATATTCAAATGATATTATCACATGTGTGTTTATGTATTAACAATATGTACATCGGTTTCAGGCAACATATATTTATTCCTGTTCTTCCAAGGCATTTAACAGACTACTTAAGGTCAGTAAATTTATTAGATTTTCTGTTGCTTTTTCAAGCATACTTGATAGTGTGTCTTTTTATTATACCTTAGTCAGTGATTGTGAAAATTTAGTAAATTTCCTTTCACAAAAAGTAACTGATGCTAATATTCATTTTAAAGTTAAATTATATTAACTGATTATGTTCCATTAAAATAAATTTATAATGATTTAATCTTTTGTACTTTTTTTTCTATTAACTTTAAAATCTCATAAATTTTATACATAATGATGATAGTCACTGAACAATATTTGTTATACCTGATAACAAATATTTCCAATGTTGCAGAAAACGAGATCTTTAAAACAAGGTATTTCTTCCCTGCCTGCTTAACTTAAATCATGTTTTTTTTTTTTTTTTTTTTCCCTACCTTTTATAAGACTTCCATAAAAATTAAATAGGACTGTATGGAGAAGATGGTGCCTCGTTGTTCGGTCGCTTGATGAATTTGGCGCATTCCTTGGGCGATATACGATGCCATTTAACTGCAACGTTAGTTTTGTCTGGTAACCCTAAATGGGAACACTCAAAGAACCATTTGCTTTAAAGGTTTAAATTAATAAACTTTTTGAATAACACAGATATACTGGATAGCCCTAAGCAACAAAGGTATTATAATTGTGAATAATTTCATATATCGTTTAGTTTCCATTGATATTTCAGACTCAAACACCAGGAATGAAAGATAATATTCTTTCATACTAAAATTCACACATATAAATTTTAGTAGGTCTAAACCTAATTTTACCAAAACCTAAATTTACATGTTATATGGATTTACTTAGATATTTGGTTGTAGTGCTTTTAACAGAATACATATAATAGAAATTACTAAACTTTTCCATTTTTTCTTGTTTATTTGTTTGTTCACTGTTTTTATGCTTGTTTCTTTGAATTTTTGTAAGTGAACTTTATTCAAAATTAAGTAATGTACTTCTATATTTTTCCCTTTTTTCAGATTTTAATTATTAACTGTGTTTTTATTTTAGTGCCCCAATGCCTTTCCTCATTGGCATTCCTGCATCCACATTAGCTGTATGTATATTTTGTGATTGTATATGTTTTTAAATATTTGCTCATACTATTTCTCTTTTCTTTGGAATGATTAGGAGAACAAAATTTCTCTCAATAGTTAAATTTTAGAATTGATGCACATGAATTTTCAGTTATATAGTTTTTATTATAATGCTTTTATTTTGTAACTTAAAACTTAATCTAAGTAGTGGATTTTTTATTTTATTTTTTTCTCCTCTGTTCTAATTTTTCAATGATCTACACACCTGCCTTCAATTCAGTAAGTTACAAGTTCAAATCTTTCTTTAGAAATCCTCATACAAATCAGGCTTAAAACTTTAGATATTGATTCAATTAGCTGTCTCATTTATATAACAGCTAATTGAATCAAGGGGAGTGTATCATCCTCTCCCCCAATGTTGCACCCCTACAGTCACTTAATGCAATTTCAGTTGTTGTAATTTCTAATTTATTATGTTTCATCTATCTGCAATGCAGTCGTGTAGTCGAAGGGTGATGCGGGGGGGACGTCGTCCCCCTACTTTTTCACTTCAGCCCATACATCCTCCCACTTTTTATTATCAGGGGGGATGCTCATTTACAAGGTTTTTTTTTAAATTCTGTGAAGAAATTTAAATTTTTTTGTTCGTGCGAGAGCAAGTACATATCGGTGTAAAAATCAAAAGGAAACTTTTGTCTGTGTGAATCGACTTTACAAATGGGATTGTAAGGGTTTCTTAGACACTTCAGCAGTGAAAACATATCCATAAGAATAGAACAGATTATAATCTTTCCGAACGCACTCTTGGTAAAAAATGTCTTTCCGAATGGCCGAAAAAGTGACAAAAATCGAGGTTGCTAATAGTCACGTACCAATCCAAGAGAAAATCTCTCACTTTGACATTGGATTGTTGCCTCACCATGGCACAGTGGTTATGTAACTGGAAACGTCAGTAACAGCTCGGAGTTTTCCGTGGTTTTCTCCGAAACTTAGCGTGAATACGGGTTAGGACCCCTTTGAAAGACCGCAACGGAGGCCCTCCCCTTGTGTTGTTCTTCTGACGAGGATTTATAAGAGGGCTTCGAGCCGAGCACAGAAATCTGCTTACATGTTTGCAACAACAAATTAAGTAGCTTACACGGTTGATCAAAAAGACTTACAAGGAGAGGCTCAGACGTTGGGATCGCCGATTTTGATGAAATGTTTATGGCTTATAAGGGGCCCATAGTATAGCAAAATGCCAAAGAACTGGCCACCAATTCTCGCTTATTTTCGAGAAAATTCCATTTAAACATTTGATGCGCTCTTATATACCAATTATTTGGAAAATCGTTTGCGTTAACCGTGGCGTCGTGGTTTCGCTTTCGGCTGCCAATTGAGGGGTCTCTGGTTCGTATCCAATTGAAACCGCCCAGTATTTTCATCTTTTATCTCCTCCCTTAAAAATTCATAAAACAGTTTCAAATCATTGTAAAAAATATATTGTGACTTTCTTTTTAAAACTGAAGTTATAAAGTTCTTTGTTGTGTATATATTTGATAATTTACTAATATTTTTAGGACCAGGGAAGAATAATAAAAATGGATTTGCTTCTTTCTTCATTTTGAATGATGTAATTATTGTGTGTGATTAAGGCAAATCTGCACGAGGGATATCTGCCTAAGTTGGGGGATGCCTTGGTAAGAGAACTTTCTAAGGGGCTCTAAGGCGTATTCACGTTACATCTGGAGAAAACCTACCAAAACTCCAGACCGTTAGATTGACGACCGCACCCGAACCTGGGACCTTCACACTTCGGCCGTCTCCCCTTTTCAGTGATATAACCACTGTGCCATGGTGAGGCTCGATGCGATTATTGTTTACAATTTCCCATTCAGCTAAAACGTGCTAAACACATGTAATTACTATTAGAAATTCAATATTCGGTATAAACGATAAGTTAAACCTTTTTATATGTTTAAAACATTTATGATTTGATGAAGAATGCATATAATTTTACATTCGTCAAACTTCGCGAGTTGTAGATAACAAACAAACAAAAAAAAATATATATATTAATAATAAAATACCAGGAGCTTTTGACTTCCGAGTTGAAAAAACTATAGAGAATTTAATAAAAGAATATTTATGACGATGAAAGTAATTCATCTTGTCCCCTAGAGGTAATCCCACTTAAATGTACCCCCCCCCCCCCTAGAAAAAAAAATCTCCATACGTTATGCAAAATAAATGGGAATTAGTAACCTGAGAAGATGCAATAAAAATTCATTAAGTTATGTATTTTCTGCTATTACCGCATTCACACATTCTTTTCTGAAATCTTAAAACATGCATGGTTTGCAGAAAAATTTTCTGATGAAAGGCAGATTAACTTATCGTTTATACCGAATATTGAATTTCTAATTGTAATTACATGTGTGTAACGCGTTTTAGCTGAATGGGAAACTGTAAACAATAATTGCATCATTCAAAATGAAGAAAGAAGCAAATCCATTTTTATTATTCTTCAATGGTCCTAAAAATATTAGTAAATTATCAAATATATACACAACAAAGAACTTTATAACTCCAGTTTTAAAAAGAAAGTCACAATATATTTTTTACACAATGATTGAAACTGTTTTATGAATTTTTAAGAGAGGGGGAAAAAATGAAAATACTGGACGGATTCAATTGGATACGAACCAGAGACCCCTCAATTGGCAGCCGAAAGCGAAACCACGGCGCCACGGTTAACGCAAACGATTTTCCAAATAATTGGTATATAAGAGCGCATCAAATGTTTAAATGGAATTTTCTCGAAAATAAGCGAGAGTTGGTGGCCAGTTCTTTGGCATTTTGCTATACTATGGGCCCCTTATAAGCCATAAACATTTCATCAAAATCATTGATTCCAACGTCTGAGTCTCTCCTTGTTAGTTTAGATTATATAACAAGTCATTAATAATTTAACAATGAGTTCATTTTAATTAATTAATAAAAAATGGTTAAATTAGTTTTCTTGGGTGTTTAAGGAATAATTACAATTAATGAATACGGTAAGGTTAGGTTAAATTTCGTGAAAAATGAGCGTCCCCCCACTTTTTTTCTTAGGACTACAACACTGCTGCAATGTATTTTAACCTTTTTTGGGGGGAGGGCATGTGTGTGTGTAAGTTAATTTTATGTGCCCCATTCTTCATCCAAATGTTAATCGATCTTCTCTGTTTCAGAGATTGAAACCTTCAGAAATGGGTGACATTGTTTTTCTTGATGCTGATGAAAATAAAATTGAAAGCCCTTTTGCTGATTTAGAAGCTCTTCCTTCTGATATAGTGAGCATAAGTTTTTGTGTGGGAATCATTAGAGCAAACATGTTAAAATTTCAAATGTGTTTTTTTTTCTGTCAAAATCATTTATTTATTGTTACTTCTGAGAGTTTCTTTTAAGTTGCACCTGTTATATAGTCTCTCTTATCCGACATAAAGGGGCTGGCACAATGTCGGATAATAGGGAAGAATCAGGTAAAAGCTTCTAAAACGTTAAGCTACATTGTATACTGGAACATAATACATGCATACCTGTGTTATCTTGCACATTACTATCTTGAATCATAATTGTGCTCTACAAGCACAAGAAAACAATCTAAAAAATTAGGTTACAGCTAGAGAATAATCTATTGTCTGAATTTTCAAGTGCCATATGTTACATTTAAACTTCAGTCCTGTGAGGATTTAAAGAAATTTCTTATGGTAGTCTGTTTCCTGGTGAGTGTCGTTTCTTCGTTGATAAATCTTTGCTGCATCATAATGCCAATTCCTGTAGCCTTTTAAGTTTAACAGAGACTTAATTTTACATCTCACTTGCATTCCTAATCCCGACGTTGGATAATGTGGAATGTCGGATAAGCGAGACTCTACTGTATTTTAATATATTTGTTATCAGCTATGATGTAAATTTTCAGTGCAAAACATGCTTGTGTATGGAACCAAACATCAGAAGCTCTGTGTGAATCTGGTCATTTGACCAGAACATTCAGGAAAGCATAGCTGGGCGGGCATCACAGGCCTTGGCCCTTATGAGGGCTGTTGTACCACTCAGTTTAGTTTACTCCAACTGACCTGAAAATTTATCAGTATCGCATGGGCCAATGAAAGAGATTTTGGTCAGGGAAAATTGGTAAAAAAGTGTGAAAGTCAGACTAAATTGGAGATTTTCTGTTTTAATTAACTGATTTTATGATATGTCAAAACTATAAAGTCAAAATGTTTGAGATTTAGAAATATGATGTAAAAGAGTTAAGTTTCCACAGAAGGACCTCGTAACCGGTTACGCATAGTGTCCACAGATTTTAAGAAATTTTTAGAAAAATTCTGGAAAGTTGGGGTGGGGGAGTCAAATCTATGAGAAAAGTATAAAATTTTAGAATGAAAGTTTGTAAAATTGCATAAAGTAATTTGTACTAAATATTAAGATACTTAGAAAAATTCAAAGATAGATGGCACATTCAAAATTATTTATGATTGTAGAAATTTTTTACATATTTACAAATCTTTTTAGATTGTGCTTTTGATGGTTTATTTCTATAAAATTGAATTTAAACAGTTTTTCACAGGGTTCCAGAGTTTCCTAAAATTACATCAGTAATTAAACTTAAGGGGTTTTTTAATACACAAGATAAAGCATATTCATTACATTACAAATTTAAATATCTTTTTTATGTTAGATTGTTAGATTTTAATTACAATAATGTGTTTCAAGTGCATATGAATGTATACTGATATTACCTTTGAATATATATCCTTGAATCCCCTAATGTAACAAAAATTAAATTCATAAAATAGTTTTAATTAGTTTTGTTATATTATTTTTGAATAATCCAAGTTAATTGAAAATTCAAATTATGTGGACTTGAACTGCTGTTAATTTACTAACATTTAAATTATAGATAATACTTAATTTGTTATATACTGACTGGTCTAATTCTTCCATTATTAGCTGCAGTCTTTGAGGCATGATCTAAAACATCCTCAAGAAATGTTGGGTGATGCTGTAGCAAGAGCATTTTTAAAGGCATTGGTCAAATTAATTGGTGGTTACTGGAATGCTTTAAAACTAAAGCCTGGCGAAAAAATTACCTTCAGTCCAGAACTTTTTGTTCAAACTAGGCCATCTGCTATGCAACCTTTTTTGCAAAAAATGCTGGAATTACAACTTTTTCAGCAGGTATGTTCTTTATTTACAGTATATGTATGTTTTTAATTTTTATCTAATCAAAGGTAATGTGGATATTTCAATAGACTTATGCCAAGTTATTTAGCAAGAAGAATGTTGAATTAGATTAGCAATATATTATCGTTTACATGGTAGTACATATTTAAGGAACTCAATGCCATTAGAATAAATTTAGATAAATATATAAAGTATTCAGAATGTTTGTGTACTATTATGCAGTTACAATTTTTTTGCCTCCTTTGTTTAATGGAATTGGGAAAATGTTTATATTATGAACTATGCAAGTGAGGATAATAGTTTGTCGTTATTGTAGTATAACATGAAATCTGTTAGGTTCACAAGAAGAAAATTTATTTGCATGTGCTATGTTATTTCTTCTAAGATTTTCACTGAACTATTAGGCTTTTAAATTTTTTTTAATAAATCAAATAAAAATGCACAAAAATATCTAAACCAAATTATCCAAAATGGTTGTTATTTTATTAAGACTTACAATGGAAGGCTATAAAATTGATAAAGGTCATAATGTTTTTGTTTATGTAACCCCCAAAAAAAAACTTCTATTGGGTAAATTTAATAGCAGATTTCCATCATTTGTTGATGATCTGCCTAAGCAAATAAAAGGAGTAATATTTGTTTGATTTCTTTATACATGTGTATTTAGGGTTTGGTTGGGGTAATTGGAAACAAATTTTCCTGAACAATTTATAGGCTTTTCCTAAGACTTCTTGTAGAGTCTCCTTCTAGTAGGAGATGTTCTCAATCACCCCATGAGCATTCCCAATTTCCCCAAATGTAGGGCTATTGAGAATTCTTCAGTAGGTCTGATTTCCCCCCTCCCCCTTTTCTTTCTGTATCTGTAACAGCAAAAGGATTTTTAAAAAAGTTTTGTGATTCAATTAACTAAGCTATAACACTATTTTTTCTTTCAAATAATTTTATTTTTCTAGTAGAAAAAGCCCATTGAAAGTGAAAATGAAAAATTGTTCACAATACCTCAACTGACCCTAATATGATTTAAAAAAAAAAAAAAAAATTAATTTTAGGCATTTTATCCTTGGCCTGTTGGCAAGCATAAAACTATTAAGCAATTTGGCATTGTCGGAAGTCAGTCATATTTGCATGCTTGATTTTTTTTTTTTTTTAAATATTCTTTTCCTTTTTCTGGATAAGTATAGCAATAAACACATTAAATTTATGACTAGATAGAGTAAAACAGTCTTAGATAATAGGTGCATATAGCAGATAAGACATCTTATCTGTTAAATATCCTGTTCTTCCTTGAAACTTTACATCCTTATGCTGAGAAGAATGTTGTAGTTTTCCTTTCACTAAGTTATTTTCTTATTTAGCTAATTTAATATATATATAATATTTTTTCATAAATATTTACCCTTAACTGCATGCTTTGAAATTTTGTGTCTTCCTTTAATGATGGATGATGAAAATTCTGAAAGTGTAAATATTACAACCATTGTTTATTACATAAATTCTTTAAATAATAAGCCAGAAAAACGTTTATCTGTTATTGTTAATTTGAGTGGTTTTCCCCCTTTAAATGTGTAATGGATAACTCTTAAAAATTATCTTTGTAGTTTCCAGTGTATGATTACTAAGATTTTTCTCTCCCTTAGTTTATTGACTGCAGGCTTAAAAAACTGAATTCTGGGCAAGGGGTTAGTGATGAATTCGAATTTGAGTTGACTGCACATGAAGATAAAGCAAGTGTTCGTCTTAGGAATCAGTACAGGGAATGGGTATCAAACATGAAAGTAAGTAATTGGTTGTAGTTTCAATAACAATATTCATATTTTGTTTAGTGTTGCATTTTTCACAACTTTAGCTTTATCTAGTCTGAATTATTTATATCTCTAGAACAAAAAAATGTTTTAAATGATTATATCCTATCCATTTGTATTAAATTGATTTTTCATTTCAATTCGAGTGACCCTTGTGATTTTAATTTTTTGTTTTTTACTTTAAGTAATTTTCAACTTGAATAAATAAGTTGTAGATTGCTTGCATTAACTTTTTATTTTCTTCTTTCCACACTTGGCCACTATATGAACTTTAAAAAAAGTCTGTTTTTGTCAAAATGCACTCGTATCATCTGAAGTTATGAAATCAAAAAAGTAATTCAAATCTTTCATACAAAGGAGACTATTTAATTAGAATATTTTCTATGAAATGTAATAATTAGAAACGTATGAGATTAAACATTAAAAGATCATAATAATGAGATTATAATTTGAGTGCAGTGGAAAGGATTATTTTTAATTTTATTTTCCTGATATACTTTAACAAATAGTAAAAACATCTTGTTTCATATTGACCATCAAAAATGCCTTTTAGCAATGCTGTCCTATTTTAAACATTGACTTAAGGGTTTTCAAACCAGCAGAATTGCTAGCTGCTCTGCATTTTGCAGAGTTTCTCCCCAAAATCAATAGAACTTTTCAACTTTGTAAGGCAGTTTTGCTCCACATCTCTGGGGCAACAATTCTCTAAGCAATCGCTTATGAATTCTAATGTCTGTGATAAACCTCAGGGTAAAATCAGTAATTCTAGTGACTTTTGGGGCTGTTTAAATATTTTTCTCTAGGGGATGGTTGAATTCGTTAATACTACAAATCATGTTCTAGTTTTTATAAATGCTTTATTTCAAAAGTATAACTATATATGTATCTTTAGGTTAAATCAAAATCATTAAACACTAGTTTATGTGAATGGTCGTAGTTTTTTTTTTTTTTTTGTGGTTTTTTTTTATGCATTATTGAATTGCTCCCCTAAAATGGTAAAAAGCTCCTCAAAATTGAAGTTTTAACTCAAATTAGAATAAAGTAAGCTAATGTACTGTTCTTTCTTTCTTCTTTTTTTTTTATTAAAAGGTATGCTATAGTTTTTAATCTGTGTAAAAATAACTAAACAGAAAAAAAATTAGAATCCAAAAATCTTGTCAAAGATTCTGTAAATTTTGCTTATTTTAGTTTACTTGTATTTTGAGTTTAGCTATAAATATATTAGTATGAAATAATTGATTTGCTGATTTCATTTTACTTAGAAAGAAGGTGGAGCATTTTTGAAAAATGTGAGAACAAAGGTAATTCATAAATATACATATGTTGCGTATTTTTGTTTGCTTAAAGACAAATTATATGGATGTCTGTTCTTATTTTTGTATCTCAGTTTATAATAGTTATGTTACTTTTCTTGGATTGAGTAAAAACTCATTTAGCCTTTTTAACTACACATCTCAAGAAAATCTAAATTGGAATTTAGAAATATATTACATTTTTAATAACTATGATTGTGTATTCATTTAACAGATACTTTAGGATTGACAAACCCTAAAGTTACATGTCTAGTATTAATGTAGGAGAAAGTGGTTTATATGACAAGCTTAAAATGTTTTTCTTGAATTCAGTAAGTGGTTTAAAAACCAGTAATTTACAGAAATATTTCTTTTAACCTTTACTTTTTTTTTTCTTGAAATGATTTCATCTTCTCTTGGACTAACTAAATACTCCTTTGGGCAGAAAAAGAATTGCCATTTAACTTATTAGTTAAGATGATTTGGAGTGATGATTAAGATGACAAATAGATGCAGAAAAACAACTAAAGATAAGACTAAAAGGACAATGACTGGTTACCTGCAATGAAACATACAAAAATTACGATAAACCACAGGTAGTAAGGTTCATAAACAAAAATTACATAACCAGAGTCCATCCTTCACTTCATTATCATGCGAGCCAGGCCATAGATCATGTGACCATGATTTGCACTTGATTCACTCTTGTTATTTTTATCCTGGCCATTGGAAATTCAAGAAGAGAAGATGGCAAACTAATTATCATCTTACTCCCACATCGCTATTTTTTATTTCAATTTGTTTAACAGCATTCGAGCTTATCACAAATAAACTATGTCACATGATTTTCAATGTGCAGTGTTGTATTTTGAGCATATTTTATGTGGGAGAAAGAATAACTTACCTTAATCGGGTAATTTCTTGTTACATGAAGTCCAAAATTTACAAGCAAAATAACATTTGCATTACTGCTACTTATGCAAAACAATGTCAACTTACATTAATTAATCTAAAATTAATATTCTATGCTTTAAATTATCAAAATTTGCATTTTGTTGCTTTTAAAGCTGTTAATTGAAGTCTCGGTTGTGTGTGTGATTCAAGTGTCAGAAAATTCCCATTGGATAATATTAGGATTGGGCTACTTCTTGCCAGAGATGAATTCGAAAAATCACATTGTATTCTTACTCGAGTTTTGAAAAAAAATCCTTGTAAAGTGTGTCAAGACCTTGTAAAGTGTGTCAAGAGTTTTGAAAAAAATCCTTGTAAAGTGTGTCAAGACCTGTTTCAGTGAATTCCCATTCTACATTTGGTTCAGATCCTGGCTCTATGCAACACACATGCATATTTTACATTTTGCTTTATTTATTTAGATTTATCATTTTCCTAAAAATCTTTCTTTATTTCAGGTGAAAGATACCAGCAAAAAGGCTTATAAAGATATTAGATCCAGAATTCAAGATATTCACAATCACAAAGTATATATATGTATATTTTTTTAAAAAATCATAGTGTATCTTTCTGATAAAATTTCAAAACATTCTGGAGAACAAAATTTAAAATTTTCATACTTTCGTTGGTAGTTAAAGGGTTAATTTTCTATTCTTTGTCTTTTTTAATTATAATTATTTATTTATTTTATGTTCAACCTCTGCATCTTTCTTCTTAACAACTTCTGAAAATTAATACAAATTTTGAACAGTTTAAAAAACAAACAAACCTTATATTAAATTCACAGCGTTTCTTCATAAGCTTTACTATTTACTTTTACAAGCACAAACATACAAGTGCTATGAAAATTTCTTAAATATTTACTATTTTGCAAGATTTTCTGAAATGGATGATGCTGCATCCAATTTTTTTATGTGAATTTTGTTCTCAAGATTATTTATTTATTTATTTATTTTTGAAATATCATATATTTATTTCTTTTATGAGGTGTATAGGGTTTTCATTTATAACAATATTTATTACAATTTGAGAATAAATATCTTGAGTTTCACTCAACTTGTGCTGAATTTTAAGACTGATAAGTCAAGAGGCACTTGTAGTATTTATTTCCTGCCCCCCCCCTCCAAGCCCTTTCTCTGGGCACAGTTTTAATGAGGAAACTTTCTAAAAATTCAAAAGAACAATGCTTTCTTATGTCCATAAAGAATAAAGAAAATTAGCATTTGTTAGCTGTCATGGCCACTGAGTTTGCCTTGCAACATTAAAATTACACCAAGATTGCATCTATGCTTTAGGACTGCTGTATGTAGGAAGATGAATGTTTTCGCAAGATTTCACCACCATGATCTTGGCAATATAGCTATGTTGCTTAGTTGTTGAATTTCAGTCTCTGCTATTCAATATAATATTTGTTTTTATCCCAAGATATATATATAGATATAAAACAAAAAAAAAACTGATTCTGGGCAGGGGTGTTTGTGGTCCGCGTCTACCCCCTGATTTCCAGGTATTTTTAGCGAGTAATAACAGGAACTCCTTAAAAAAAAAAAAGGTATCATAGAAATTGCACTGAACATGTTGAGACTGTTGGAAAAATCAGACAAGTTTTCTTTTTTTGGATTTAAGCAATAAATTATTATCCAGTTATCAATATCTTTGCTTTAATTTAAGTTTAAACTTCCTTAATTATACTATGTAATGATCTTTAGTCTATTGATAAATTTTGTACAACTCGTGAGTTTGTATTTAAAGACTTTGTGTGTGTGGGGGGGGGGGGAGGTACAGTGGGACAGTGAACCACTGTATATAAACCTATTTCTTCTGGGAGTATAGGAAGAATATTGACACCAGGGCTGGATTTAGAGGATGGCAACCGGGGCTGAAGTGCCAGGGCCCTCTAGAATAGGCATTTTTACACAAAATTTCCTATGAACACTGAATAATAAAAAACTAGCATCACAATTTTTATCCACAAAGGTTTCAGATACAAAGCAACTGGTTCTTGCACTCATTTTGCATACTACTGATGCTGAGTGTGATCCATTGCAAACCATATTGATGTTATATTAAGAGTCCAACACCAGACAAGAAATAGAGAAATAGACATAATTTTTTGAGTAAATAAAATCTACTTCCTCTGGAAATCGAACCCTGGACTACTAGGATGTGATAAAACTAAACGCAATTAACGCAGATAGACAAAAAAATTCTTTAACTTTTGTTTGGAAAATTATAAGGGGGCACCACTTCTTTGTTTCCCCAGGGCTTCCATGCCTCTAAATCTGGTATTGATTGACACAGTTCTTCTTTCCAGTAGACTTTCTATATCATTCAATGATAAAATGAACTTTTGCAAACATTTTGTTACTTTTTACTGTTTAATTGGGTGTTATTTTACTATTTTAAATTCATCAAAAATTGTTGAGCAAAGAATTTTGCAACTTTTAAATGTGTTTCATCATTATAACTATTTTTAATTCTTGTCATTTAAAAACTGTTTTCATATTTTCTGTGTTGGCTATCTCAACCTGTATTTAATTGCAGTAATAGGACTGTGTTGCATAATCAATCTGATTTCATATGTCTTCCTCATTGTGCCACTGTACCCCAATTCCTGTCACATTGTGCCCCAAAGATAAATTCTGGAAAAAAATTACATTGAAAGCTAATAGTTGTCAAAATATTGTTCTGTATTTAATTTTTAATTTTAATTCAAAGGAAGGAAGCTAATATAAAACAAGTAAAAATTGTCCTACTATGCCCTCTCTCCCCTATATTGTACATGCCCTAATTTTTATACAATTTTCCTTAATTAAAAAAAGCAGGTACTTTTTTGACTGCTTTCTTAAAAATAATATAAGTGCTAAGTGTCTAAGAGAAGAATCGTCACAGAATAATCCTTAAGGGATTTTTTAATATTTGTAGTAAATGTGTAATTAATAATAATAGATAAATTACCAAATTTTTGTCTAATTTTATTTCGGTATAACATGTTAAGAAAATTTATAACTAGAATACATATTTTTACTTTAAATAACTTTTTTGCATGTTGGAAGACTTTTTCATTTTTTCATTGGTTGTTGCAAGCATATGTGAGAAATGATGCTGTTTCTGCCATGCACTCTTAAAAAAAAAAGTCCTACAGTTACCCCTGTTATTTGGTCTTAATGCTCTTTGCATATGCATATTTTTATAGATTATTATTTTTTTAATTATACCTTAAAATATCTATGTGTCACTATGTGGATGTGTGTGCATGCTGATTTTTTCTTTGTACTATGTTATGCATGTATAACTGTCAATTATTTCATGTGTGTATGCTATTGTGGTTTTTTTTTTTCACTTCCTGATTTCTGTTGCTACTAATATTTTAATTTCTGTCTTTTTATAATCTTTATTTTACCCTGTAGGTAATGACTGATGAGCCTCCAGCTGTTCCAGCCCGTCGTGGAAGTGCACCAAATTCTTTATCAAATGGAGTGGACAATCACATTAGAAGAAATATTAAAGTAACTATTATTTTCTTTATTCCTTATGAAATTCTCTAACTTATTAGCCACCAAGGCAGCCAGCTTCGCCACCCTATACCCTACTGTGCAGTGTTGGAAAAATCATTGGACTCATTTCAACATAAATCAAGTTTCTTTGTTTTAACGGTATTCTTCATTAAATTTATTTAGTTTTGGGTGTCATCATAAAAGCCGACGGTGGGCATACCAAGTACTGACATTGCAGAATGTTCAGAAAAACATAATTGGTGACAGTTCCATTCATAAAATTATTATAAAATGACTTATTGGGTGATATATTGTGGGACATGCTGTACAAAGTCCTACAGAAATACTTCTTAATTTCAGCAACTGTAGGCTTCCTCAAATTAGTAATTAGTGTGGTGCCTTTCACTTATTGGTTCCCCTAATACGTACTTTTTTTTTTTTTATAACACCAGTGATGTGCCAAAGTTAGCAACCTGATGTTTTTGTTTTTCTAGTATAGTTGCATTATTTTATACGTATTCCTAGTTACCATAATATGAAAGAAACAGGAAATGGCTAAAATGTGCTTTAGCCCACTGAATAGTGAAGTTTTTAGATGAGCGATAAATGACCAAGTATTGTAAATTAAGAAATTTTAAAGCTGTGAGAAGATTTGAAAGAGCTTGCTTTTCACGTGTCCATTATTGTTATTTGGTAAACTAGTTACTGCTAAAAGTAACGAATATGCTTGCTCCATTAGACATCATTGAACTGTTAATTTGGATTTTGCACATGCATTATTGTTATTATGCTAATGTTTCATCTAGTTGTTGGCATTCACTGCATAGAAATATCATCAATTTTGGTACTGCATACGTTAGCGTATGATTAAGTAGATTGATTTTCTTCTTTATTCTTCATGTAGAATTCTCTAAATGATAAATAGATCAGTAAATTAGAGAAATCCATGAAGAATAAAGAATAGTTAGTTCTATATTTCTTCTAATGTGATTGTCCACTCTATTTATCACATTTCAAATATTTGTTTTTATTGAACTCTGTATGATTATTAGAAAATTATTTTTATTGACACTTTCCCACATTGTTGGAAAGTGTCAAAGGCATAAATTGGATTGATCATTAGTTTGTTATGGATTATGTTAGAAGTTATTTTTTGCTGGCAAAGTGATATATTCAAAAGCTTGAACTTCAAAGGAACTTGTATAATACGTTATATTGCAAAATTTGTTTAAAAGAAAAAAAATGACATTTTCTTAATTAATGTTTTGTTTTGATTTTGCAGTAGTCAAACAGTGTTGTCTGAAGGATTGTAGTAGCTGTTCTTTTGTCTTTATTATAAATCATTATTTTATAAATAAAAACTTAGATTTAACGATTCCAGATTGTACTACTCGAAAATGGAATATTTACTGCCACTACTCCAAAAAAAAATTAGAAAGGTATACTGTAAGAGACATAATAAAATTCACACTGTTGGTGTGATTGGTTTGAAGTTTTTAATAAATATGTAACAAAATATTGAAAACAATCTGCACTACTTTTAAAATCTAAAAATGCACCCTGTCCCTGATTTTTAGAGATCTTTTTTGCCATTTTTAACTTAAGGAAATTGCTTTATTTGTATAGAAAAGTTAAAAGCTGTAGTCATAGCTTTATTTAAAAAATAAATAAATAAATAAAATTCATGCTATTAACCTGATTGACTTGCAGATTTGTACAAATATGTTAAAAATATAGAGGGAAATCCAGCTTTAAAAATCTGAAAATCCACTCATCGGCATGTGGCATGCAGTATCAAGTGAGAGTTCATGAAAATTTCCCCCACCACAAAAAAAAAAAAAAAAAAGTGTTTAAATCAGTTTTGTAGCTTTTATATTTAAGACAGAAACACATTTTAACACCCTGTTTTATGTATATAATAGATGAAACTTTACAACCTATTAATATCATTGCATGCTTGCAAAGAGATACAGTATTGATACTGCTGTTCGTTAATGGGAGTAAATGCTTGGTGCAAAATGTGAAAAAGGACATTTTGGGCTTCTGTCTGTCTATCTAATTTCGAATTTCCATAGTTTTAAACCTTCTGTGGATGACACAGATTATTTTACAAAAAAAAAAAAGCCAAACAAACAAACAAAAAAAACACATTTAAATCAGTCTAGTAGTTTTGGGAAGAAAAACACATTTCAACACTGTTTTCTCTACTTATTATAAAAGAAGGTGTCTGTGTGTGTGTGTCTGTCGGCAGCGTTACGGACAAACGGCTACACCTAGAAACACCAAATTTGGTACTCGGGAAGATGTAAATATGTAGTTGTGCACCTCGAAGCGATTTTTTCAAAATTCGACCTAGATTTTTTTAAATTTGTTTTATGCGATTTTTGGCATTTTTTCTCACCTAATTCGTAATAACGGCGGAAATTACGCTCGCAGCAAAACGGCATTTGTATCATCGGATAGAGAAAGAAATTTTCTTTTAAAACCCGTTTGTTCTGAATACGTAACATAATTTACCGATTTTTAGGAATTTTTTTATTAAACATCTGCTTCGCGATTTTTTTTCGTAAAATAATTTTAAAACTGTCGCATCTTGAATTCTATCCGTCATAACTTTTAGATATTTTGACAAATCGTGAAACATTCTGTTCTCCCTCTTTTAAAATAAAAACGAAAAAATTATGTAAATTAGATGATTTTTTACGAATTTTAATGCAGCCTAATGTTTAGAATTTAATAGCATCAACGCGATCTTACGCCATTCATTACATTGCGATCACGGCACGAGAATTTATGTTCGGTTGTTGCCACAGAAAGGATTTTAAAAAAAAGGGTTTTTTCAACCAATCGAGTTTTTAAATGGGATATCAGAATTTCAATTCGCAAGTGAGGATCAATGACGTCAAATGCTTTAAGATACGTAAGCAACTTAAGATCTCCCCGCCATAATTTTAACTCATTTATTCCAGCTCTATTTTCAACACAGGGAGACGATATTTTGATTAAAATTTACTGTAGAAATAAACTAAGAAATTCACGATTATTATTATTAGAAGTGGTATTTTAATCTGGCGCTTATTTAAAAATTGAAATGTTTTCACAGCACTGAAAATGTTCATTTTAAAAGTTACAAAGTTCGTTTCAAAGCGCGATATATTAAAATTTTTCTATTTACTATTTTTATTTTTGGCATTTAATTTAGCGCAGGCGTTGCCTAACATACGCATGCAGGCTGCGAGTATAGTTTTATTTTAACGTTGAATTACGTTCCTCCATAAAGGTCCAACGCAAAGTTTTAATGATACCGTTTGAAAACAATTATGCGAAATATCGAAATTAACCCCCTCAATCTACCGGGGTATCCTTTACGGCAGTCAAACAGTGACATCATCAATTTAAAAAAATGCGTGAAATTTGTAAACTCTGCAACTCTAATGCCCTGTCACAATTAAAATGAGAATAAGTAGCTCCTCGAGATTACACAGTTTGATGTTTTTCAGGAGACAGGACTATGGAGGATATAAAAGATATTGCTATCTTAGATACATGGATATTTAAAATGGCACCCCTTGGATATTTTCTCCCCACAGTAAGATGAAATGGTTTGCGGCGCTAAATACGCCAATCTTATAAAACTATGTATAAATTAAATATATATGGAGAGTGTCCTTAATGGCAACCATTATGTGAAATGATTATTATTTATGCTAATGCGTAAATTGCAAAGAATCGCCACAGAATCACAAGATCCCATTGAGGCCAAATAATCTAAGCTGTTTCTTTTAAGGG
The DNA here is from genome assembly GCA_038373885.1 of Cheiracanthium punctorium. Classification (NCBI taxonomy): domain Eukaryota; kingdom Metazoa; phylum Arthropoda; class Arachnida; order Araneae; family Cheiracanthiidae; genus Cheiracanthium; species Cheiracanthium punctorium. The sequence goes on from JAWZYV010011606.1 coordinate 126,865, forward strand.
AGCCTTGAAGAGGGAGAAGCGAGTATAGATAGTATTAATGTACGTAATAGGTAGTATTGTTAGATTTGTAAAGATAATATGAATAAATCACAATGTTCCACGTTAATAAATATTTCATGAAATTAAAAGTGTTTATCCTTTTTCAACGGTTGTCTTACAACCAACTAAATGAAAAGTAATTCTAATTTGCGTTAATATATCCCGCAGTAATTTCATCAGAGGAGATTACTTGAACTTTTTTAAAAATGAAATTCTGTTTTGTCACATGCAGATATGATTTTAGTAGTAAAATATTCTCTTCTTCCCGTATGAAGAGCGGGTGCGCAGCTATTTTAAAAACATCTCTTGAAAATAGCATAAATGAATTCAGAAGACCTCAAAACGTGTAAATACACCAAAATCTCGAATTTTTTCATGATTACAATACTTTCCTTATATGGTACATGTTCGGAAAGAAATAAATGGTGCTCCATTTCATGTAGTGTCTTAGGTATTTAATTCTACAACTTGAGCCTAAAAAACAGTATTATGTAGAGATAAGACATTTTGAAAGCCAGGAGTTCTCTGCAAACCATTAAGCTTTCCACTTTTTTGATAGTGAATGACACTGACGTAGTTTTTTGAGTCATTATACTGCAATGATCAGGTTAGTACTCATAACACAAACTTTACATTAAGAGTCAAATAATTTTGCTCTTTTTTTTTTTTAATTCCACATCACGAATAATTTCGAATTACACGTGTAAGGAAAATTTTCGTTTCAAACCGTGCGAAGAACGGGCACACAGCTAGTATATATATATAATAGACTAGCAGGAGTACCCGTCATTGATGGGTTAGTACAAATTCAAGTTTTCAAAAAGCTTGAATCTTTGTCAGCATTGTAAATGGAAATAGTATATTAGCAATATTATAGAAATGAAAATTATATCTAATGTGTATTGTTAAAAGATTACAGGTTTGGAAGTAACAAAGTGATCAGTAAATTTGACTATTATAGAGAACTTCTTTCTATTTGAAAAAATTAAATTTTATTCTGGTTTAATGAGTTTTTCAAGTCAAGAGGTCATTCCTAACCTGTAACTAAATTTCGTTTGATTCACTGTACATATTTTAACATTATTCCTCAAAAGCATATTGCGCGATTTATACAAAATCTAAAAAAGCAAATAGACATTTTGAAAATGTATTTAAATTTTTCAAAAAATTCCGATTTTTGTTGTTTTAGCCATTGCTGATCACGGTACTAACTTCATTGTATTCTCTTTATCCATTTTTATGGAATGCAAGAACAAACATTTATACGATTTTCACAAATTCTCAAAATCTATGAAATATTTAAAAATTGTTTTAGCATCTGTAGTTCAAATTAACTTGCATCTAATATCATTCCAAATTTTATTCTATCGAATTCCCATTTTTCAGGAATAGCACAAACATGTACTCAATTTTCACAAAATTTCAAAATTATTAAAAATATTTAACATACTTTGACACACAGAATTCAAGTGACTATACTAAATTTTATTTCACTTGCTTCAGTGGTTTATTCGTACTCGATAAATATTTTCATATTTTGAACAAATTTTGCTAAATCTCAAAATCTCATCAAAATTTTAAAAAAAAATTGATTTCTATAGTTTAAGTTGAGTGACCACCTATCATGCTACTCAATTTCATTTCATTTGCTTCACTTATTTTTACATGATGGGCAAACATGAATGTAAGCAGTTTGAAACGATTTTTACAAAATCTCAAAATCTAATCAGGATTTTTTTTTTTTTTAATTCAACACCTATATTTTAAGTTGAGTGACCACCTATCATGTCATCGAATTTCATTTCATTCACTTTAGTTGTTATTATGTTATGTGCGAACAAAAATTTACACAATTTGAAACAATTTTGCAAAATCCCAAAATTTAATCAAGATTTTTTAAAAATTCAATGCTTATATTTTAAGTTGAGTGACCACCTATCATGTCACCAAATTTCATTTCATTCGCTTCAGTTTTTACATGATACTCAAACAAAAAAGAGCGTTACAGACAAAATAACAGACAAACTTTTTTTTAGGGTTGTATTGGATTTCCAGGTGCTTGAAAAGATAGAAATCGCAAAAATTTTGAATTCCAAGTAATGTACGGACAAAAGTCTAATTTTATTTATTTAAATTTTTGTTTATTTTATTTTACTGTTGTTGTTATTAATTGTATTTTTGCTACAATTATGTTATTTATTTGCATCAGAAAATTGAAAATTTCTATCTTACTGTTATGCATTATTAAGTTATGCGCTTTTAATTTTAGTCATTCAAGAAAGAGAATTTTGGTATGAACAAAACAAAAGAAAATCAAGGTAGCCAGTAAGTATTAAGATTTTTTAAATTAATTACTATTTTATCATTACTTTATTTATGTTCTGAAACTAATAAAAGTATAAAAGAACTTTTTTTTTTTTTTTACATGCAGTAACACTTGACAGTAAAAGGTTTTTTAAATTCATACTGACTCAAAAGTTACAAACTTTTGTTCTAGAATAATTTTTGTGTAAATATTGAGTATTGATTAAATATTGATCAATTTGTTATTTTACAAATTTTATCCATCTTAGTTTAAAAATAAAAAATTAATTAACTAATCTTTTTTTTATTGTGTTATTTATTGCTTTTGCATTTTATGAAAAAAGTGTGTGGCAATGTCCAGTCTCACAATTTTCTTGGTCAAGCTGAAATCACAAGCAAATATTAAATCTCCAGCATCTGACATGCTTCACAATTTCTGCTACCAGGTTGCAATGTTCTCAAACTTTTTGATACTACATGGGCATCTTAATATTTATTTTTTGTTCGAAACAATTTTAAGCTTTAAAAATTAAAAATGTTTAATACGAAGATTTAGCACTTGTTATTAAAACAAATACTTCTTATTTTTTAAACATATAAAATAAAAATTTCTGTGTATATTTGCAATTTGTTTTTAGTTTATATGCATGTATACTGTTGTGTCAAGGATTTGAGTTTTCAGGATATCTCTTCAAGTACTATACACTATAATAAACAGTAAACCTATGCTTGTTATAAAGTTTTATACTTATCATAGGTTAGTTTTCTTACAAAGACAGATTTTTAAGAGACAAAGTTTTCATGTCCCTGTCGTTTCCATAATTAGTTTCTTTAGAAATAGTTGAAGTATATAAGGTCAGGTGTTATTGTGATGTGCAACTTGAATCATAGGTTGAAGAGGAATATGTTTCTGGCTGAATAGTTTTTGCATGCTCAAGCATTTAGCAGTTCTTGGAGATAATATCCTTTCTTCTTCTTCTTTTTTTTTTTTTTTTTTTTTTTTTTTTTTTTTTTTTACACGGTTAAAAGCAAATGAAAGGTTATATTAATCAATTGTATGTTTGTAAAGGGTCCATTTTAACTGACTGTGATTTTGTTAAGGATCAGTTTTAATTGATTGTAATTTTGCAAGGGGGCAGTAAAATGGACCCAAATTTCACCTGCATCAATACCTGTATAGTGTTTTATAACTAACCGTAGCTGGATCAAATCAGTATCCCCAACATCACATTTCTGAATTTTTCCTGTTAGCTGTAAAGTTTAACCCTTTAACACGCAGTATTCCCACTCTGGGAACTCCAAACTCTGACGTTTTGACTGTTGCCAGTCACAAAGAATAGATTTGATTTCTTATAAAAATAGTTGCGGGTGACATAGCTCCACGAGAATCCTTTACTTTTTAGCATGCCATTTCCTGTAAAAAAAGTTGTCACAATTATTTTTAACAGCACTGACATCTGCTGGAAAATGGAAGAATGCGAAAACAGCTGGATAGGTTGCCCAATGCTGAAAAAAGGGCAGCCGTTGCCATCGCTCGACTTAACTACCAGCAAGATGACAGACGATTGAAACGTTCATCACATGGCACAGATCTAGAGACCCTATTTTGATGGCAGCTGGCTGTGCCGCACAGCCAGCTGTCGTCAAAAAGGGTCTCTAGATCTGTGGCACGCAATGAACGTTTCAATCGTCCGCCATCTTGCTGGTAGTTAAGTCGAGCAATGGCAGCGACTGCCCTTTTTTCTGCATTGGGAAAGTGTTGTGCCTCAAAGGGTTAACAATCTCTGCATCATTATTAATACTCTCTGAAAAACTGTATTTAGCATGATTAATATATTTATTATACATTTTTACCTATTTCTATTTCAGGTATTCTGCTCTATTTGAAAGTTGTGACAAAACGCCTGAATCAAAAGATGTTAGGAACTCTTCCATAGATAGTCCTCAGCTGACATTCCAGCCAATTGATATGGATTTGATGGGGGATCTGCACGAGTTTATTTTTCGCAGCTGTTCTTTGTGCAATGACTCTCCCCAAAAGAGGACCAGTGCATCAGATTCTCAGCTAATTGATCTAGCTGTAGGTTTTGTATTTAGATATTTGCATTTTTAAATGTTTATTACTTAAAGCTGTTCTAACTGGAGAATGTAAATTGAAAAAATGTCCAGAATGAGGTAGGAAAAGATACTGAAAAGAAAAATTTCTCTTGTTAATTTCTTAAAAGTTACGCCTTTTAAATTCTTATACCTCCCCCTGTACAAAAAAAATTTCAATAAGTAAACTATGTCTCATACGCTAATGTGGTCATGTACAAAATTTTAGTCTTTCACTATGAAACATCTCAGCGATACCTTTAAACAAATATAATCAGGGACTAAACGGGAATGTTTAATGCTAGAGTGCAAATATTATTTTCTTTCGTAATTTCTGTACGACCCTTGAAATGCTGTCATTTGATGTGATTTTTTTCCCATTTGACAGCTGTTAAAGCGATTTATGGCAGCATATAATTATCTTCATATCTCTGACACTTTTTACGATATAATTCTCAAAATTTCGTGTATCACTTCATTAATGTATGGTGCACATCTTACTATTTGGAATTTTTAATTTTTTTTTGTACGAGGGCTGGGGGGTTGTATGCAAATGTAAAAAGCATAACTTCTTTTAAATTTATGAGAGGAATTTTTTATAACATTGCTCTTTTTCCTGCCATATTTTGAGCATTTTTTTTTTCAAATTACATTGCCTACTTATCTGTTATAGATAAAGAATTGAAGCATATTACCAGCTTTTTGGGACACCCTGTATATCTGATGTATGCTGAACAAACAAACAAATTTCTTTCTATGGACAGTTTACTTTTAAAAAAAAAAAAAAAAAAATTTAAATAAGTTGTAAATTGGTTTTAAGCCAGCATTTATATTTTATTCACTGACTAACTTACTTTCACCGTAAGGTAGTGAATACTGTAGTTAGTACTGTACTGTAGTACTAATACTGTAGTGTTAGTATTGTAAAGACTAACTTATGTACGGGCCCGATATTTTTTATGAACACTCTCTGTAAATTCCTTAATATCCCTTTAAATAAAATGCCCAGCTGAGATTTTTTTTTTAACAGTGGGGGATGGTATATTCAGGATTTAGCCTGGGTTTGTACTTTTTAAGAGCGTATTCAAAAATAACTTTTTCTACTGTTTTTCTCACCAAGTTAACATGTTTCTCTTGACTGTCAAATAAATTAGAAGTGTCAGCTACCTAAGAAAGCTGAGTAGAAGTATGTTGAGAATTAATTTTCTCAACAAATTTCTACTCTGGTACTAGATTATGCCAAAAGGTGACACTCTGCAAGAGAGCAATATTTTGAATGGGTATTCGGGGTAAAAGGTGAAAGGAATGCCTTGTTGACAGTGCATTAGTGCCTGGTGTGCCTGAAAAACGACTATAAAAAATATTGAAACTTGAACTATGAATTATTATGTACAGAACATTTTATTTGAAGTCACTCTAAAAATGAAATAATTAGAACTAATGTTATTGCATCGTGTGTTTATGTGTAGTACATATTTTTGAGACATATGTAGACACTTGTGTGTATTAGGTTAATAAAGTATTTTTTTGTTTGTAAATCAGGTAGTTTATTAAATTATTGTATAGTTGTTAGAATTTACAAGTGTGACTCATGTTTTAGTTTTTCTAAGATTTAAATGTATCTATGAAACAACAAACAATAATTATGGCAAAACACTCAAAATACTGGTGTTAAATGTTAAAATAAATAAAAAATTTGTGGAAAAACACACATAAAATGATACTTATAACAAGATATGATCATTTAGACTGAAAATTTATTCAGTCTTCATAAAGTTCTTAGTCTCACAAAACAGTGGGAACTCATGAAGACTGAATAAATTTTCAGTCAAAACATTATATTTTGTTATAGTATCATTTTATGTGTGTTTTTTCACAAAGTTTATATTTATTTTAATAATAATAATTCAATAAATGTTCATTGCACAGTAAAAATATATGCATAAACAATCTCCTTACTTTCAAAACTTTTCTAGCTTTGAAAATCAGGTGATCTCAGCCTTTTTGATTTTGAAAACTAGGCATATCTGCATATTTAAAATTCAGTGTATAATTAAGGTAAAAGTCTTATTTAACGTTATTGTACTTATGCATATGTATATTTTTAGGGAGATTCTGATAAAGTGCCATGTAGCCCTTCCTGTGCTGCTTCCCAATTGAAAAGGCTTGCTCCAGATATCATCCCAGATCCTGTTCCTCCTCCACTTCTACCACGGCCACCTAGCACCAAAAGCCGGCCTTTTGCTCTCTCCTCCAGTACATCTTCTGACTTATCAGAAAATGGTCCAAAACTGTTAATTGAATTAGATGGTGATGTCTCCAGCAACGAACACTTGAAAGATGACCCTTTCACAATCCCTTTAGAACTGAATAGCCTGAGCGAATCCTCTGGTAGCTTGAAATCCACAAATCCTTTCTATCAGGGATCAGGCTCTGTGCCTTATCAGAATGACTTGTGTTCCATTTACAAAAGTTCTTCGGGTCCCAATGTCCGGAACATGATAAACATGTGGCAGTCACCGCCGCCTGCCAACGAAGCCCATAGTCTTTCATCGAGTGCTGATAAACTGAAGTCTGTGACATCTGTGTCGGCCTACAAGTCACAGCTTTTGTCCAGGACTGTTTCGACCCCCCCTGCATTCTCTAGTGTGTATAGCAATCATCCATCCATGAAAGTGTTGAAGTCTGCTTCTAAAGTCTCGACCAACCCATTTTTCGTGGCTGATCATCAGAATAACAACAGTAGGGAGAGTGCTGATAGGGAAAATGCAAATTCATCCGCTTCATCATGGGAAAGCTTTCATTAGTTTTTGTGTATACTATAGTGTTTGGTTGAATGCCTTTTGTATATGTCATAGACATAGTCAGATATTTCTGTAATGCCTTTTTCTCCCAAGTACTGTTAGAAGTATACGTGCATTTATTGATACTAAGTATTTTTTTTTAAAACTACCTGCTTTTAGTTGTATTTTTTGTAATATTTTATTCAGCACTACATAAGCAATCTTTACAAAGTCTGTTTCTCTAAAATTCTGAAACAGGTTATTAATGAAAAATCATGTTTGTTTTAGTATATATTTAAAGAAAGATTTTATATTAACAGTGTTTCGTTTATAAAAAGAATCTTTATTTATTTGTTTTTCTTTGTCTTTTAGTTAAAAAGTTATTAAATAGTATGTGCAATAATGATAAAAATAAATCAGTGACTTTTATCGCTGATCAGCATTTTTCAACCTTTGAAATGAGCTGTATATTTGCTGACCAACTAACAGATTCTGCAGTGTTATCCCTCACAGGCCTTCTACTGGCCCTTTTCCTAAAGTTTGTGCCCTCCATATAGAGGTCTGCGCCGCCTGTCATGCCTCAGCGGCGGCAAAGAATGCTCATTTTACACCTCAGCATACAATTGGCTTCAAAACAATTTTCAAAAATTGTACCTAAACTTTCAACTGCTTATTTTTTCTGGATACTTCTTAACACCTGGGAGGGAAGGTGCTTGCTTCCAATCCATTGAGCGTCCGCTGACCTAACCCTTCAGAGTTTTTCGTGGTTTCCTCCCAAACTTAGCATAAATACGGGTTAGGACCCCTTAGAAAGACCCCCCACGGAGGGCATCCCTCTAGACGTGCGTTCGGGCTCATTTTTTGAAGCCCAAAGCCGAGGACTTTTAATTCGAACTCGCCCAATTGATATTATATTCAAGTCGGAGCCCGAGCCCAAAATTTCAGCTAACTGATAAATAAAAGGCAATTACTTCATTGATATAATAACATGAATTTTGCCGTTTCTGCAAATTAAAGACAAATATAATTGAGCCCGAGCACAATCATGATCTCTACAGCCCACCCCTTGGCTTAGAGCCCACAAGTAGCTGATTGGTCGTTATCGCACAACATTATCATACTCAAGACTAGTTTTCATAAAAATTCTAGTCCTCAAAAATCTCAATTGAGTGCCAGTTTGTACATGTGTATGTGTGTGTGCACGCACAATCCCCATTTTCATTATGCTCTTTTTAAAAAAATTTCCCACGCCACAGTGGCCGCTGCCGGGTTTTTGAGGTCGTTACGCCGCCACTGCGAATTTCAGCATGCCGCAGACCTCTACCTCCATACTATATTACATACAAAGAACTAAAAAAAATAATGTTTAATATAATGTAATAGGAACGGAGAAACTGAAAATTTTGAGAAATCTGAAGATTTTAAGAAATGCTGAAAATTTTGGTATGAAATGTAACTGTTTTTCAATTAATTCTGTATTAAGACCTTATTACGAGTGTATAATTTTCAGCAATTTTGGCACAGACAAGTTTCTTGCAACCTCTTTCCTGGAAATTTCCCTCGATTACCTAGGGAACTGTCAACTCCAACTTTTTTGTTCAGAAGCTAAATTGTTGCTGGTTGCTGAAATGCTAGCCAATTGTAATGCTTCCTTTTTCTACGTCACAGGTAATTCGGCGAATCTCTAGCATTTGTGAGCACTCACAGAAATTGAAATCATAGTGCCAAGTTTGTTTACCATGGCAACCCTACATGCTCATCGGCTTGCCAGAACTAGTTGCAGCAACCAAATTGCTGGAAGTTATGCCCATGTAATAAGGCCTTTAAAACTAACCACTCAGATGTATTAATTCTTGAAGCCTTTTTTTTTTTTTTTTTTGTGTGTGTATGCACTTGCAAGAATATCCCTATTTGTTAATACTAATGTGATTTTCAGTGACATATCAGAACATAAGATTGCATTAAGTAGTGACTTGAAGGTTTAAAAGTATTTAAAACTAACAAAACTTTACAGGGTATGTTTTTTCATTTTCTTACCAAAAATAAATTTTTAATTTATCTTTTCTATTTATTTATTATGTTGAAATGAATGCATTTTAAGCATACATCAATTAATTTTTTTTTAAAGTTTATATCAAAAAATGGAACTATACAAATATGTTGAGCATGTTTGATGTGATTGCATATAAATTTAATAAGGCTATAATAATGCATTTTAAAAGTACTGGTTAAAGTATTTAGGGGTGGGTATTTTGTGTGTGCATGTGTCAATATGTTTAGGTATTAAAAATGGTTAGTTTTTGTTTATTGCATTAAAAATATTAAAGTGAATTCTACTCATCGCTGTGAGGTAATCCAATGCATTAAATCTTTATTAATTGTTTGAAATTTCTTAATGAATCTTAAGAAGCATTTTAAGTTGCAATTTTTTAAACTTCTATTACAAATAGCTGTGATTTTTTTGTGAAAAATTGCTGTAATCTCTCTATTCTAAAAAAAAGTAACGGTTGCTGCTGCTAAGAGCTTGTTCTGCTATCTCCTACTAAACCGTTGGGATTTGAGTTCTGACTATGGTGTCCATGCATTCGGAAAATTCCGAGAAACCTGATAAGCTAACTTAAATTTCAAAAATCGAATTACTTTAGAAGATATTAATAAAAAATGAAAAAATAAATATAATGGTTGCCAGATTTGGCATAAAATCATTCAGTCCTTTGCAAGAAAGCAATTCCAAGTATGTAGAATCGTGTGAAATTGACAAACACGAATTAGAATGACACCCATTTTACGCCAAATTAAAAAGTATATGAAATAAATTACTCAAAGTGTGCCACACAAAGCTGACAATTTTCAAATAGTAAGTTTGCTTAGATAACAGGAGTTTAGAATTTGTCATTATTCGTTTTTCCAAAACAGAATAACTAATTGTAACTGATTTTAAAAGGGCCATCTTGGCATTAGGTACACTCTGGCAAAATGGTATCTTTCCAAGCAGGGTGAATCTAAACAGCGAGTTCTAAAATGTTAGAACCCAGTATCTTGAAAATGAAAAATAATTAAAATGCAGATTATTTTAAAGCTGGTTTGATCCAGCTGGACTATTTGGTACCAGTAGAAATATTGGGTGGTGTTAACTATGCCATTTTAGCAGTTATAGTTTACTTTGGATATTTGCCCGTGTGGCGAGATGATATAATTTGTGGTGCTAAGTATGCCAATCTGCAAAGGATTATGTATATGAAAATATGGATAACAGTTTTTCCAGGAACCTTACACAAGCAGTAATTATAGGTTGTAAGCATGTGTAACTCGCCAAATAATGAAAAGTTGTCATTGGTGGCAAGCTGTCCTAGCTGTTCCATTGTTTTTATCAAAGAAAACATATGAAGTACTGTTTTCTTAAAGCTAATTATTAACTATACATATACGCAAGTCCCCAAATTATGAAAAATCACCATGATTGGCTAATATGCAAGGTGTTCCATGGATTTCACATAATTAAAAATAGTACAAAGTTTAAATTTTTATGTTCTAAGGAACATGCAAGAACCAAGCAATGTGTAGCTCGGTAACATTTTATCTGATCCAACATTTGGGATTTGTTTGTTGAAATTATGCCTTTTTTACGAATAAGTCTTATTAGGAGCTGAATGCCTCATACAAAAAGCAAGCATAGCGAGTTTTGGGGCCTTGGCTCCTAGTCCTTTAAAGTTTTGAGTGTGCATGAAAACAACTATGTAGACAAACATTTGCATTCCTTCAAAAGGACTCGTATTTTTCTATGAAAACTTATAAAGCCCTATTATAAAAGCTTAATACAGTGAAATTATTTGTTTATGCCATGTATCGGCTAGCTCCAGCACATGGGCTGGATGTGGACTGCCAATGCTTTTGATCTGGCCTGCGGAACATATCAGAACCCATATAAACCATTGAAAATCCCATATAAATTCCAATTATACATTCTGCGACTTCACTAACATCTCAAAGTTTGGCCGCAACTTTCCAAATTTTGCCCATACCTGGTTTATGCCTTGTATTTGCATTCCTTCAAAAGGATTCAAATTTTGCTATGAAAACTTTTAAAACTCTGTTATAAAAGCTTAATACAGTGATTTATTATTTGTTAAATCTTTGTGCTGAGATGGGGTCAGATAGACATTGTGCAGTTTTTATTTATTTTTAAAGAAATGTATGCTACGATTATTTTCTAGGAATTCTCTTATAGAGATCTCTTTCATAATTTTGTCTGCCTAGTAAGTTTTATACAATTTAATTTGTCGTGTTTATATGTAGGAATTCTGAATGAAGTCATACAGACCCCATCTTAGGCAATCGGATAATAAATGTTTTCTATCATTTATCATGTACTAAAAGAATTTTTGCCATCCTACCAATTATTGTAATTCACTACAGGTACTGTCACTATAGGTATAATATTTCCATGCAAACAAGTGCAGTTACCACCTCTATTTGATCATATCCTGTAATTGCATTTGATTATATGTATACTTCATCGTTCAAGGAAATGAATTGTCGTGGTTTGACTATCGAGGAGGTGCATGCTAACTTATTTACAACATTGTGGAAATTACTTTTTGCTCTTTCTGATAGATGTTGATTGCCATTATTTTATCAAAATTTAATCTCTTGATCTTTTTTGCTTGAAACATTGTAAATACCTGAAGTTAAAATGAGGTCATCTTAAACCAGTTTTTTCACTATGGTCACATTTTTAGTAAAATGCGAAAAGACTATACAAAATTGTGAAAATGAAACAAAACATTTTCGCTATTTTGCTAACGCCTTTGCTTTGAATAATAATAAAAAAACATATTTTATTTCTTAAAATTTTTCTATTAGAAGACAGATAAAGTATAGTATAAGCTTGATATAATGCAGTTTTATATAGTAAATAATGTTTCTTGAAAAAGAATAGAAACTAAGACATCTAATTTACTATAAATTTCAACAATATTCAGTATTATTATGTTGGGCTTGCACTGTCTTAAAATTAAACTTGTTTTCTCTTGATGATAAGTACAATTATTAATTTTCATTTCAATTTTTTTTAAATGGTTATTTACTGCTGTGTATTAATTCTTTCAAGATCTCATGCCTGCATTTTATTATTTAATTTACAATTGTAAATGAAACATTATTAAGGCATCGAAAATGCTATATGAACTCGTATTTACAGACCTGTTGGTATTTTAGCATTTTGCTAAAGCTTTTTTGCTAATTTTAGCTTTTTTACTAAAAAACCTTTGAACTCAGCTTAAACCTTATCTTAAACATTTAACTCTTTAGTTCCTAGCTCCAAAAAAATCTCTTATTTGTTGATTCCCAGCAAAACAGCCGAAAAATGCCTTCCCCCATTGAAGAGAAGTAAGTGTCACTAATTTGTGAACCTCTTTCTTTAGTAGCACTACAGGCGAGGTTCTTCCTATTGTGCTAATCCAAAGAAAATCTATTGTAACTGCTTTTGACAACCCTTTGCACACTGATAAATCATGCAGGCCATGAATACATGGATTATCTGTTTTCCTCCTCTTCAAGTTCTCAAGCCTCAAGGGGTGTAAAACAGTTAATAACTCCTATGTTGGAAGGAAAAGAACTCGCACTTGTGCAGCCAGGCTGTTTCAGGGACATTTTTCGGCCAGGCGTCTTGGCCGGTACGGGGTCTAAAGAGTTAAATAATGTTTTGTTCTTTGCCCACTAATGATTAGAATGTGTTATAAAAATTTTCATTTGAGTAATTTCATTTGAAAGTCAATTTTTATAGATTCCATATCCGTGGCTTAGACAGAATTTCTTCGAGGGGGTTGGGTTCTTTAGATTTTTTAATCCCATGAAACAAAAATTGAGTGGGCTTCCATACACCATTGTTGCATTTATAAAAGTTTCACTGTCTTTGTAATATGCTTTACATCACATAATTGATGCTGTGTAATTTTAAGTGTCTTGTGAACTTTGGGGCATTACAAGAATAGTTTGATTATATTAAAATTTGCATCACCAAATAAACTTTTTTACTACCTTCTGAATTTCCTGCAAAAAGTATAAGTTGATAGATTCATTTCATCAACTTAAAACTTCATTTATCATATTCGTGTCACATATTGTGTTCTAGACCTTACAGTCTTTAAAAATTATAAAATGCATTACTTACTTTGTATTGTAATTTTATATTAATTGGATAGTAAATTAACAGAATTTTTCTGCTCTAAAATCACAGCTGTGTAAATAAATTATTTTTATATTAAATTTTGAAGTACTTGCAATATTTGTTGCATTTTTTTAATCACTTAATGCATGAATTATGTGTGTGTTTGTTTTAGCTTAATACTGTATTCATTGCAATATTGTTATGTTTTTAATTACAGATTAATATCAATTACAAAATTTTATTGAATTTTATGTACTTATGAAATTTACGGATTTTAAAGAATAGTTTTTGTGAGTCTGACTTATGTTTCAGTCTTTAATGTGTATGGGTTTTTTTTTTTTTTAATTCAATTGTTAATTTATTTTTATTTTAGAAAGAAAATGCAATTGACAAAATAAATGCATTCATTCACTAATGTGACTTTGAAATATTAAAACAATTGTGTCAACAAATGATATTTGTCAAATTTAAAAATAAATGAAACGATATGTTTGATTTCATTTGTTCTCTTATATTTCTATAAAGTCTATTATATTTTTAATGAACTCTGAATGTACGTAATAAATATTTTTTATTCTGTAAATATGTTCATAAAATTAATAAGGTAATAAGAAAACTATTTTCTGAAGATTGTTCACTTATTCTGTTTTAATGCCTTTATTATATGTATTTCTGTTTTATTTTGTTGGTTGATCTAAATTTATCTAAGCAATATTAAAATTATTGTGCTTATTTTTTATGTAAGTTGTTTGACAGCACATGTGAAGTTCTTATACTGCATAAAATAAATAGTTTCAGAACGAATTACAGATAGTTTTCTATTCTCACATTTTGCAAATTGTCATCAAAATTAAGAGTGAAACCCTCAGATTTATTTTATTATAATTATAATTTGCTACTTACTGAAAAAAAAAGTTTCATCGTGTAATACAAAGCAAAAGAATTTAGCTTTAAAGAGAAATATTTATGCAACTTTTTAAAGCAAAAACTCTGAGAAAGTATTTTTACTGATTTGCTCAAAGAGTAGTAATCTAATAAGGCACTACTCTTTAAGCAAAACAGTAACTAGGGTAATCCAGACTTTATATTTACTCTAGTATTAGTATACTGCTATGAAAAGCTCAGAATAAAGTATAATCGTGAACTTTAGGTGCTACGTCAAACAGCCAAAGAACATAAATTTTGAATATATTTAAACATTTTCTGTCCTCCCTCCTGCAATTTTGCTAACTATTTTAGTGGACACTTAAGATATGAAATAAAATTTTGTGAGTTAGTTAACAGTAAATATTATTTATAACTTACGCTTCAAGAACATACAACTCAATTTAAGGGACCGATTCAAACGAAACGCGATCGGTCGTCTCCAAAATGATCGTTTTTCTCTCGAAGTTCGATCGCTTTTACAAGCGATTGCAAAAGTGTATTCAAAGTGAAACAAAATAGGCGATCAAACTTACAGGTTTGCTAGATCGAAACTTTATCGCCACAGAGTGAAAACGCAACTTCTGGTGACGTAGGAAGTCGCTGTTAACCAATTAAAAAATTGCATCTTTCTCTGGAAAAAACTTTTAACTTAATGGCTATGACTAACTGTTTATTTATTTGTGTTTGAACTGCAACGGACAACAGGCTGTGTCTTAATTTTTTTCCCCAACAGTATTGTAGGTTAATGTTTTAAAATTTTAACTGGTTTAGGTTAATATTTTTTGTATGTTTATAATCATGGAAATACATTTTTAATTTATGAAGATTTTTTTTAGAAAATTATTAATAATAGTATAGGAGTAGATAATTGTTCTCTAGTTCGCCTACTACATTTTATTTTTCTATAGCAGAGAAGCTGTCTATAATTATAATGGAGGGGTAGAATTACTATATATTTTATGTTCTGATATATAATTAACAATCAAAGACATCCTTAATATAATAGTATGAATATTTGTATTTGTTTAGGAGGGTTGCTAGGATGTTTATTTTAGACAGAAATTATTTGTTATTCATGTATTTTTTTCGCGCTGTTTCAAACATCAAATGTACCGAGCAATAAACGATTTAAAATAAGGACTATAGATGGCGCCTGCATCGTAGTTTCTGCTAGAGTGGAACTCAAGGGCCGACAGAAAATAAACCCTACAGAAATTCTGTTCTGCGAGAAAATTCAGCTTTCCGCAGGCCTAAATCTTTTGCAGAATTCCCTGTCTGATAATTCCAACGGATTGCTTCATAATTTTAAATAACGAGGTACACGACGCCTTCGTTGTTGTTGTAATCTTCTTATCAACAGTACGTCTGCCATGTTCTCGAAAACGATCGCTTTTGAAAAAGCGATAGCAAAACACCGATCGCAATGTCACGTGATCCAAAAGCGATAGACAGGTTTCACTTGAATAGGAAACATAGAAATCAGTCGAAAATTTCCGTGATCGCAACGGTTAACGATAGAACTCTGTTTCGTTTGAATCGGGCCCTTAGTTTTTTTTTTTTTTTTTTTTTTTTTTTAAGGGAAGCTTTATTTTTGCCAGAAATAAAATATCTATCATTCCATTTTATTCCAGCTCATTTATTCCTTATCTGTAGTTCCTACTTATTGTAGTTTTGTTAAATAATTCTGACTTTTCATTCTCCCTATCAGTATTTTAACACATTCCTTTTGTTTAAGATAAACAATGTGTCGTAAAACAAAATTCTTAAAATGTCTGATTTTAATTAGTGTAGAGTACATATGAAACTGACTGATTTAGTTCTAGACTGGTTTTAGTTGTTTTTATTCTACCTGATTTAGCTTTTAAAACTTTTTGGGAAATTTAAAGTATGTTAAATGTTTAAAGGTGAATTTTTGATTTATGAAATAACGTACCACAGATGCTTAAAAGTAAAGACATGAGATAGATTGTTAGTATTCTAATTCTTAATGTTAGTATTCTAAAAAGGGTTTTCAGTGCATGACAAAATAAAAGAATCAGTTTGGTTGAAAATTTCTTTCTCCATTAACCTTCTGAGGATAAGGCAGTTCATTTTACTATTGCAAGTATATTGATTTAATGTATTTATTGATAATGAAACTGTCTATTAATACGACTTCACTAATATGATTATGATACTGTCAATATATCAAGAACTTCAGCTACTTCAAGAATGTTGATGTATTAATATCCTTAGAAGGTTAAACTGACTTAACATTGTGAATCTCACATCACTTTTTGTGTTTCATTTTTCATTTGCTATCGAATTCAGAGTTAGCTTACATAATTTTATATATGTTTGTTTTATCTTCCTTTTTAAAAATAGAAATTTATGCTTCTTTGTTTGAAAATTTAGGCTGTCATAATTTGTGCAGAAAATAGAGAACGGTTTTCATAGTTGCTTGGTTTAATGAAATAGTTATGTTTATACAACAGTTATGTTTCTTAAATCAATTTAATATGTATGCATTTTGCATGCATACTGTGTTGAAGCCAATTTTACTGTTTTTTCCCTATGTCTATAATAGTAGCACAATCACCTGAGAACTTTTTTCTATTGAATTATAGTAAACTTAATTTTTGTGTGTGTACTTAGAAATCATATGATTTCATGAAAATAAGCAATTTGTTTTTAAGTGGCTTGGAATACGTACTTTTAATCACTATAAAATATATCAAATTTCTCTTAAACAATTTTACAATTTTATGTTATAATTTTTTAAAGCACAAATCAGTGTGTATTTTAATCCTTGCTAGAAATGGCATGAAAACCCTCATTGTTTTAATGTAATCTAAGAATAATACTTGACTGTGTGTGACTGTTTTTTTTTTTTTAGTTCCTCTAGTCTAACATTCCTGTTTTCATTAATTTGTGTATTTTGAAGGGCTATTTTATATGATGTTACTTTTGAGAAATATCTTTTACTGGTCAGGTTGTAGGATAAAGGTACAATTATCCCCCCCCCTTATATATATATATATATATGTAACTCGGCTGTTCGAGCCTTGTCAGGAGGAGACCCTCTGAACCCCCCTAATTTTTTAGTTTCATTATTGCTATATTAAAACGATATTAATTGGCTATGTCATTTTATCTCGTGTATTTCGCCTAGTAACCCTATATTGAAATTTTCATGATTGTAAGCTATTTATAGAAAAATAAGTATGATGCATATTCTACAGCTTACGAACTATTGTAACAATAGATTAAAGCGGTTGTGAATTAATAGTATTTAAATATATGTAAAATTATGTTGCATACTTTTATGTCGCATTTTTGGGACACATTTTTCATACAATTTTCAATAAAGGGGGTGAGAGATAAAATGACATAGTCATTAATATATGTATCTTGCATTTTATCTTTTCCTTTATAGGGATGTACTTTATCTCTAATATAAATAATCAGATGCTAGTTAGTTCAAAATGCATTCTTTTCAAATTTTCTTTTAGTTATGTGCCTTGAAATAAACTCCCTGCTGCAAATATGTATGTATTTGTATATACAGTAGCTGAAAATACTATTGCATAAACTAAATAATTATCTTTATCAGTTAATTGTCTATTTTGCAGTGATAGCTCATGTATTCCTGTGATGGCTAGAGAGACTGCTGTGCCCCTCTACCCTCCAAAATTTTTTTCTATAATTACTTAAGAATTTGTTTTAATTACAATCTTACTATTTCAGTTATTAAAAAATAGTGTATTGCTACAGAATAATATAGAACTTTAAAGATACTCTGATTTAAAGGGGGGGGGGTGTACTTGATGGCAGTGAAATCTCACAAAAATATTAGCCGTTCTAAAGCATTGCTGCAGTTTTGACATAATTCTAGTGTCATCAAGCAAGTTTAGTGGCAGCTGTAATCCACAAATCACTTTTTTTTTTTTTTTTTAATGAGAGCTTGACTGCTTAAAAAGAAAATTATTCAAAGGTAATACAATATTTTTCTATGCTACTGTTTGTATAAATATAGGTTGTATTTAAAAATGTAAAATATAACTGCCCCACAAGCACAGTGAGAGACTGGTTTGACATTACCTGCATTTAACACTTTCCCTTCCTATAACACCATTTTTTATTAGTTCCAAATATTTTCCTATACTTGTAATGTTAAAGCTTATTAATAATGTTGCATTTCCTGCATTTAACTTTTTTTTTTTTTTTTCAATTAGAAAAATTTGTTGTGTATTTCCCCTCCTTTCTTTACATAAAAAGAGGAAAAAACACTCTTCTCACAAAGTTAAAAAAGTAGATATTACTTTTTGTAAAGTTGTATAACAGTAATTAAAAAAAATAAAAATAAATATTATTATTTCTTTGC
Source organism: Cheiracanthium punctorium (assembly GCA_038373885.1). Classification (NCBI taxonomy): domain Eukaryota; kingdom Metazoa; phylum Arthropoda; class Arachnida; order Araneae; family Cheiracanthiidae; genus Cheiracanthium; species Cheiracanthium punctorium. Next base: position 145,544 of record JAWZYV010011606.1, read on the forward strand.
ATATATGTGTGAATTATAGCTTCATTTATTTATTTTATGTTTTCTTAAAGCACTAGACATTAGCTTTGTGTTTTATTGTGATGGAATTATGTGATTTGTGCAAATTTGTTATTGAACAAAAGAATTTTCTTCTTTCTGTAAAATATGTAATTCTTTTATGTATCAGTTTTAGCTTGTTTTGTTTTAGTTGGCATTTAAAATCAGTGTTATACATTGTAATGAACCTGCACATTAATTTATTTGAAAATAGAAATAATCAATATGCTTTTTTGTATTTTCCCCCCTTTCTCAATCATATCCTAGATAAGATTAATCAGTATAATTTCATTGTATGTTACTTCTGCATATGTTTTCTGTTGTGTATTAGTGTTGGGTTATACTGATTATGGTGTAGATTGCTCACTTGCATGTAGTGAGTTTGCTGACACTTTTTTAAAACTTTTTTTGAAGTCTACCCAATTAATTTTGTCGTTCGGCATAAGTTTAGTATGACCTTTTTTTTCCCCCCATTTTTCTAGGGCTTACATATTGAATTTGAGGGTAAGGGAATCATATTTCAAATGAAGATTTTTTAGACAAAATTGAGTCGTCATGTTCCCCCTCCCTGACTCTTGTATCTGTGTGTTGTAGTAAAAAACATCAGTATATACGGTCAAAGCTATGTTATAAGGTTGTATGTCAAAGAAACTAAATTTTCCTCACAGTTTTGGTAAAATAAGCTAATTGCACCAGGACTTGAAAAAAAGGTACTTTTAGAAAAAAATTCTTAAATGTAGAATTGCACTCAAAATTTTTCGAAGAGTGACACATTCTGCAGAGTTTTTACTAAAAGTTACTTAACTGATACACGTTTATCATTTAATTCAGTGTATATTACTGCTTCTGAAAAGACATGCTAAAAATGTGAGGTGCTTTATATAATTATGTTATTTTTTTCTATTTATGTACCAAAATTGCAAAATTTTTAAAAAATGCATCATCAACATCTGTAGGTCTATTGTCTGAACTGCAATCTCTTGTACAAATTGAGACGAATTTTACTGATATGGTGGCGAGCATAACTGTGTAATTGAGTTTATTTTGAGAATGTAAGTTTTTGTACATTAAGAAACTACAAATTGTAAGTTTTTATATTGATAACTTTTTGTATACTGAGTCAAGTATACTGTATTAAAATAAATATCCTAAAAGTAAATTAATGTAGGCTATATTTTTTCCAAATATTTAGAAATATTAAAGGAATACTATCAAGTAAATATTTTTGTACGGATAATTTTCTAAACCCAAGAATTTGAAACAGGTATTAGGGGGAAATATTTTAACTTGACGTAAATTAATATTTATTATAAGTAAATTATATTGTTGCTGTCAAGTGTATTATAACTCTGGCATAATAAAAATATTTAATCAATATTACTGCTATATTTATATGTGCAATTTATATGGTTATTATGTGACAAAATTTTGTTCATTTCAGTAAATTAGATCTAAAAAGAGTAAAATGTGATACTTAATAATCAAAAAAGTTTAAACACACGTCACAAACAGTGAGAACTAAAATGTATTAAACCCTATGGTGTCATAATTACTAGTTAAGTAGCATTTCGTTACTTAACGAGAGCTTTATATTCTTAAGCATGCAAAAAGCTCAAAAATATTCATATGAAATTTTTTAAAAATCGAAGTAATTAATTAATGTTTTGTAAACCTGAAGGATTATCTGTTACCTTGGTCATTAATCTATTATGAATTGAATAATCAATTTTTTTATTCAGTTAATCAAAATAAAATATTTTCCAAATTTTTGAAAATAAAAACGAAAGTTCATATTTTTTGTCAAGTAACTGCATATTATGTAGCTAAATTTCACTATTTTTGCTTTGTTTTCACATGATCTGTGGACATAAAATTATGCAAATTTCACAATATCTCAAAAAAAAAATTAATTAAACATGTGTAAGTTGCTTAATGATGTGATATGTTATTGAATTTTTGATTTCATGGTCAAAAGAAATCACGGTCTAATTATTGCACAGTCACTTGGGGCATGGGCCCTGGGCACACTTGGAGAAAGAGGCAAAAAAAAGAGTTTAGAGTGATATATAGGAGCACAAAATTGTTATAGTCAGGCTCTGAAAGAGATATATTGAAAATTTCACGTAATATACAAATAAGTCCTACTTTTTTTACATGTATTTTTTATATAATCTGTGAAACATTTATACAGATTTTGTATGAAATTAAAATTACCGTATTAATTCAAATGTAATGTGATACCAAAATTTTTCATAAAAATATTTAGATCCCATTATCCAGATTGCAAATTTAGTGCTAGTCAGATGTTTAACTGGAAATCAGTCAAAAAATATCGCTTTATATTTAGTCTAATATGGTAATATATTTGTAATTAGCTAGATTACACTTTTTAAACAAATCAAATTCTAAAATTAAAAATAAATCTAAAGATCAATTATTTAAGAAAAAAATAATCATTGTTTTAAAGTTTAAATATCAGTTTATAAAAATTAATTTACGTAGGTTATTGTGGGAGACTATTCTAATTCTTTATGAATTCCACTCACAGTTTGTCAAGTATCATATTGTATAAGGTCACATTGTGGCAGCTGTGTTTTTTTTTTTTTTTTTTTTTCCCCATTTCCATTTTACTAATGTGAAAGCAAGATAAACTTTTGTTTGAATGTCAATTTTATTGAATAAAGTTTCTTCACTCTGATTTCCCACAATTGTGATATGTGTATGTTTTGTTTCTATGTGCACTACATGTGTGCCGTGGTATAAAACTGCAAAATAATATTTTTGTGAACATGTGTGGTTTTGAAAAAAATAGGGGGAAAAAAACTATTTTGCCATATTTTACTTTTTACCACTAAGAATGTGCCTTTCTGGTAAATATTCCATTGTTTTTGTGTATTTTGGTGAACAAATGTTTATAGTGCTACTTTGTATGTATATTGTATGTGGATTTCTTTTCAAGATTTAATGTTTCTTGATTTAGGCGATGCTCGTAAGTTATGGTAGAAATTACCATTGTTGCTGATCATATAAAAGTTTTTTTTTTGGGGGGGGCAGCTATACAGGTAGATGTGACCTCTTTTTTTTTTTATAGGTAAAACTGTGAATTATTTTGTTACATCTATTGAAATATTTATATACTTTAAACTATTTTACATGTATGGCCTTCGGATCAATAAAATATGTTCAAAACCTGTAAAAAAAGTTCGTAATACGCACTATCAACATTCTGAAAATTTCTACTCATCTGTATTTTTTAAAAATGAATTATAGTAAATGGGCTGTATTGAAGTTGCAATCTCAGAATAAAAGAATAATGTTCTAGGTAAAGTGTTTTATCATATGATTTTGTTCAAAGTTTAAAAAAATAATGAAATAATATTGAATAAAAGGATTGCTGTAATTATTCCTTAGGCAAAAGATTATAATTATTTTAATGAGCATTGCTATATCAAGTGGCATATTTATACTCTTATTTGCTGGTTCTTTGCATTTGTTACTTATGAAATGTATATTGTTGTTCTATTTGCATTTTCTTGAATAAAATTTTATTCTTTTCAAATGCTCTTTTTTTTTTTTTCCAAATGAGTTTCACTACCATGGAGAAAATATTGCTATTTGAATAAGCGTAGTGCGGTTACAGGCGTTAGTACGGTGGCTGGCAAAATAGCGACCGAAAACGTGACTTATTGGGCAGAGATTAAAGTGTTAAGCGTGTGTGAAAAAGGTCTGAGAACGGAAAGCCAACCTGTCGATAGAGCTGAGCGCTAAAGGACTGTCACCAAATAAATCGTCAGATTGTAATAAATGAAAAGAACTGTTGGGCCTTATATATGTATGCAAAAATTTAAAAGTGGCATGCCACAGGGTGGATTAATAGATAAAATGTAGCCTAGGCAAAATTATTAAAACCCCATGGAATGAAGAAAATTGAGACCTTTAGGCGAGTAGGGTTGCTGTATTTCGCCTGGTAACACTATTGGCCAGTCATCCAGGGGATAAGAATCCCAGGCTGTTAGGCTTATGTTTAAAATTATTCTTTTTTCGTATTTCACATTCGCCCAGTACACCTTTTACAAGTTATTCTAAATGCATCCTTAATTTTATGAGTCCATGTTTCGTAGTTATCTCTTTTTGTCTGGGTTTCAATTTGCCAAGTTCCAGTCGCCATTTTGAGGATGAATGGTGCAGCCTTGAAATGAACGTTAAAAATCGGCAAATAAGTAAATTAATCCATTTTGTGTCTATAACCTTTTAGAAATGTTAGCAGAGTTATGGCACAAACGTAGTAAGCGTGGGATTTTAACATAACATTTACTTTATTAAATTAGAACGGAAGAAACAGGCACATCACATAACAAGGTAACATCAAAACGGAAAAAAGTGTAGAAGTAAAAAGAATGCGTGCGCGAGCACAGTTACAGCTAGGTAGATAAACACTTATTGAGGTATACAGAATTCAGGAAGATAAGACATTGCACAGTAAAAAAATAAACAATTCAATACTCAAAAATTTTCTTAAGCTGTTGAAATTTTTATGCTGGTCACCAATTTATAGAAAAATACATGTGATGCATATTCTACAGCTTATGAAATATTGTAACAATAGATTAAAGCTTTTGTGAACTTAATAACATTTAAATGTATGTAAAATACTCAATATACAGGGTGTCCAGCCTTAATGTGACCCAATAGCTAATTCCCGAACCGTTCGGTTTAGATACGCACTTCCAATTTAAAAAATGTTTTAAAAAGGGTAAAGAATGTTTTTACGTGCTTTTCGAACCAAAAAACCCATTTAGAAAAAATTAAATTTTTATACGGTCCCCAGGTCCTATCACTTATATTTAGGCAAAGATGCAGTACACAAAAACAAAGTAAACACAAAAAGTTTCATTTTATTACGATAAAAACTGACCAAGTTATGGAACTTTGAAAATCATACATTTCATCCATTTTTCTCGGCCAATTTCAAGAAGCTAGTAAGGGACCGTCTCCAAAGTGAAATTAAGTGGAACTCTGCCAGGAAACTTTCGCTCTTGCACGTCACTCTTATGTAAATCGTTTTTAAATTTAAAAGTACATACATTACGTTAATATTGCAATAATTGAGTACTTAAGAAACAAAATTTATTTTGTGTACGTGTAAAACATAGATAAAATAAAATATTTTGGACGAAGAAAACTTTTCAAAAGCAGTTCCAAAAAAATAGACTTATTTGCCTGCGGCTTCAGACTGATTTGCTTCGATACTGATCATGGCGAACGTTAAAAATCTGTTGTGTAGTCGCTTGCAATTGCATACAGCCGTATTCTAATATTAGGAATTCTAGTATGGGAGAACGAGATGTATACAACTGGTCTCCAGGCATTAGCTCCTGCGCCAGGACTGGACGATAAGGAAATGCACCGTACGTATGTAATATGTTCCACACCGTCGATTTTGAGTAGGAACAAGCCTTGCTAATATCCTGGACACTACTTTCAGGATGAGCCAGGGCATATCCTAGATCCTAGAACATCCTCAGCGGGTATCCGCAAGCTTGAAGGTGTGGCACGAGACAAGGGAATACGTCTATGACAACTCCCAGTTCTATACAAGCGTTGAACAGCACGGGCAATTATACAAAAAGATAGAAGTCTTCGACTGGGAAATTTAATGGCATAAAGTCTTTCCGCCTCTCTCTTATTTCGATTACACTGCCCATACAACAGTACCATTTCGCAGTATTCTTCATTTGTATACATCTCGTTCTCCTGTATTAGAATTCGTAATATTAGAATACGACTGTATGCAATTGCAAGCGACTACACAACAGATTTTTAACGTTTGCCATGATCAGTACCGCAGCAAATCAGTCTGAAGCCGCAGGCGAATAAGTTTAAGTGTTTCGAACTGCTTTTGAAAAGTTTTCTTCGTCCAAAATATTTTATTTCATCTATGTTTTACACGTACACAGAATAAATTTTGTTTCTTAAGTACTCAGTTATTCTAATATTAACGTAATGTGTGTACTTTTAAATTTAAAAACGATTTACATAAGAGTGGCGTGCAAGAGCGAAAGTTTCCTGGCAGAGTTCCACTTAATTTCACTTTGAGACGGTCCCTTACTAGCTTCTTGAAATTGGCCGAGAAAATGGATGAAATGTATGATTTTCAAAGTTCCATAACTTGGTCAGTTTTTGTCGTAATAAAATGAAATTTTTTGTGTTTACTTTGTTTTTGTGTACTGCATCTTTTCCTAAATATAAGTGATAGGACCTGGGGACCGTATAAAAATTTAATTTTTGTAATTTTTTTCTAAATGGGTTTTTTGGTTCGAAAAGCACGTAAAAACATTCTTTACCTTTTTTGAAACATTTTTCAAATTGGAAGTGCATATCTAAACCGAATGGTTCGGGTATTAGCTATTGGGTCACATTAAGGCTGGACACCCTGTATATATGTCGCATTTTGGGGACATAATTTGGGGACAATTTTCAATAAAGGGGGTGAGAGATAAAATAACGTAGTAATTAAATAAACAGTTCATTACTCAACAATTTTCTTAAGCTGCTGAAATTTTTATGATTGTAACCTATTTATAGAAAAATACATGTGATGCATATTCTACAGCTTACGAAATATTGTAACAATAGATTAAAGCTGTTGTGAATTAATAGTGTTTAAATGTTTTGTCGCATTTTTCGGACAATGTTCAATAAAGGGGGTGAGATATAAAATGACATAGTCATTAATATGTGATTAACTGCATCACAGCTACTATTTTGGCAACCAAAAAATTAAGAAAATGGCTTCTAAACGGGCGACTTTTTATATCAGTGAGGCTACTAATGATACTATTTTAGCCTCCTGAGATTGGTGGACACCCTGAGTGAGTCCCCCCGTCATTGGCTTATTCTGTTACTCTTGGCAAAATTGGGATACTTGTTGGTAACTTAATTTTTAAAAAATTAACAAAATTAGAATTCACCTTTTATTTTTGATAGACTGTGAAATTATAATTTAATAGGGAATGTCATTTTTTTTTTTAAATATATGTTTCTTAATTGTGATATACAGAGTTTTACGCAGGACCCCTAACTTTGAAAATAAATAACTCAAAAACGATGATTGATGGAAACATGAAACTAGTGGTATGTTTATAAAAAAAAAAAATCCTTAAGAATTCCATACAGAAGTTATAAAGTGTTAGTTACAAGTTGCGCGTTGCAACTTTATTCGAAAGATGAAATGGAAATGGGGACACTTGTGATAATTTTATTTTCGAAAAAAAAAAAATCAAATTTTTTACATTATCATTCCTTATAGCAAAGTGTTGAATATATATAGGATTTTCAGAGAAATCCTGCAAACATTGATGAATTTTAAACAAATCATAATGGAAGAAATCTTGTCAATAACACCAACAACGTTGCGAAGTACGTCAAAAAACTTGGTTCGACATGCTCATTACATTCATTCAAAATGGTGGATTCAAAGGGTGGTCAAAATTCATTCAAATGGATTCATTCAAAATCCTTCTTAAACCTGGAATTGCGTAACAAAATTTTTTAGAGTGAGACATTCTTCAAAATTTTCGATTTTTAAGACCTTTTCTAACAGTTTCGTAAGTTGTATTAGTTACGAACCTTTTCTAAAAGTTTCGTAACTAATACAACATATCGTTTATTTCAGTGTAATGACACAGTTTGTAAGAAGACATCCTAAAAATTTTGAGGTATTGATTTAAGTAGTTTTTTTTAATTTACGTACCAAAACCATATGATTTTGGTACGTAAAGTGATTTGGTTTGATGATTTCCTTTACATACATCATTCAGTGGGTTCGACTGCATGATTTAAGTTACGTAACGCACGTAGACTCTGATTTCTGAGTGAGCCCGTAAAACGAAAGTAGACGCAAGTTTGCTTCCTTTTAAGATGAGTATTCGTGCAGTTAAACAATTGACAGTAAATAGAATAATAATCTCTGTTATGCCGCTTCTCTGCTAGGTGAGTTACCGTGCAGAGAAACAACATTGCCGGTGGAAGAGATTTATCTCTTGGTTATACTGCACCCCTGCTAGGTGAGTGTCCGTTCAGAGGAACAGCATTACCGGTAAATAAAATAATCTCTTAGTTATATACCGCTTCTCTGCTAGGTGTCCGAACAGAGAAACAACATTGCTGGTAAACGGAATAATATGCCCCCCAAAAAAAGTCTTAACGAAATTTCTGTTGCTCAATATACATTGGGTGTTTCTTATAGATTTCTCTGAGCTGAAAAAATTCTGCAATGTTTGTAAAAATTTTCTATCGCCCTCCAATTTTAAGGAATTTAATATATAAGTTTTGGGCTATAGGCTGTAAAATCATTTTCGCGAGGCTTAAATTTTCGTGAGCCCGTCTTAAAATACCTTATAGTTGTAAAATACCTTATGCAAAAGGGGTTTTATATTTAGATACTTTCAGGATTTTTCAACTTTCGGTTCTATTCATAATTCGCGAAATCACCGATATCTTCATGTTTGCGAAAATTACCGCTCGTGAAAATAAGTGATTTTACAGTAGACTATCTATAGTAATTACAGCTCTATTACATCGCCTTTCACCTGAGATTGGATTGTGCATTCATTAAAAAAAAAAAAATCTGATGTGGACAACTCATGGCTTCCTTGCACGTCTATTAAATCAATAATATTTTCGGCGCACTTCATCTAAACTTATTTTGTTTGGAAGAGATAAAATACTGCAGTAATACTAAGGTTTAGCGATTCCTAGCCAAATATTTCCGATATCGCCAAGCTCGGTTCAATTTGAAAGATTTGTTTCTGGCACTTTATTTGGCGATATTTTGCCAAAAGCCGACAAGCTTGAGATAGTTTGCGAGATTTTGGGGGTAGCCAAAGTGGTAATTGACCACAGAATTTAAATGAATTGAATGCATTCATACACCTTAATGCATTTAAAGTCATTAGGTTGAACCTGTAAATAAATTACCCAGTCGATTGCTATCAAAAAAAGAGATGCACAGTTAGTTGTTCCAATAGTTCTAAATACAAAATGTCAATATTCTAGTGTTAAGAGTTTTAGAGTTATGCGAAAAACCAGTTTTTTGGCGCAAAATTGGTATACCGAATAGCTCTAAAAATTTGGCGGTATTTCGGCAAAACTCGCCAAGGTCGACGAAAAATGGCGAGATTTGGGGCATAAACCAAACAATGAATGACTACACACATAATATATTGAAGATGTACTCTCATATATGAAATTTCAACATTCTTCTACTAATAGTTTTTGAAATATGAGAGTTAAATACATACGCACGTACACCAAAAGTCGCCAAGCTTAGCGACTTTTGGCGTAATTTTTGAGGAAGGCACGTGACCGTGCTCGAACCATCACTTAACTATATGATAGGACGGTATTGCGCTTGAAATGGATGAATGCCTCTAAAACTGCCATTGACCGTAATGTGTTGGAAATCTGTTGAGTGTTCCTGTAGCAGAACTATAAATGATACAGACACTATTTTCGATGGAGAGATTCATTTTGTAACCCTTGACAACATATATCACTTCTGAGTCGTTTGAAATATCCTAAAATACGTTTTAATGAATTTCTGCCCATAGAGCGTAATGTATTTAAATTGTTGTGGGTAGCCCTGCATTTAAACTATCCAGTCGATTGGCACTTAAAGGGGAGGTGCACAACTACATGTTATAGCAATCCTAAATATAAAGTTTCAACATTCTACGACCAATAGTTTTTGAGATATGCGAGTTAAAAACGTACATACAGACGACATGGAAAAACTGGTCAAAATAGACTCGCGGTCGGTCAAAATGGGTTGCACGCGGATTTATATGAAACGTGCATGCATGAGTATGATGAAATGCATCGCCAAAAATTCTTAAAAGTAACTTTAGAGGTAGTCAAAATCGAGATTTTCGTCGGAATCTGGCTCCCGAAAATTTTCGCGATCACATTACTTCCTTATACTCCATACAAGGAAGTAAAAAAAAAGAAAGAAAAAACTTAGCAATAGAACATGTATCAAGAAACCAGAAACAGGATTTACTTCAATCAATTTTAGGCTGTACGACCTTGAACAGATTACGCCAGGTGTTCACAATGTTTTATTTTCATTCCATTCAAAGCCACGGCAGTTTGAATTAGTCTTTCGACGTGCGAGTATTGTTATTTATTTTCTGTTCAAGTCTTTATACGTACGCAAAATTTGTTTAAATTTATCATACTTTCATTTAACAGTTAACCCTTTGAGGCGCAACCCTTTCCCAATGCTGAAAAAAGGGCAGCCGTTGCCATCGCTCGACTTAACTACCAGCAAGATGGCGGACGATCGAAACGTTCATCGCGTGCCACAGATCTAGAGACCCTTTTTTTGACGGCAGCTGGCTGTTCCGGGTACAGGGTTCCTCAAAGAGTTAAGTATAGATAGAGTTTTAGGTCTACACTTTTCTGTATAGTTTGAGCCAAATTTCATATGTAATGGTTTCGAGGGCTGAGGGCTCTTTCAAAATCAAAAAATATTGAAAAATACCTGAAAGTTAAAAAAAACAAAACAACGTACCGTATTTCTCCATGTATGTACAGTAAATTTTAAACCACGGGGTCCTGAGCTATACTCCACCTGGAGTGCGGACTGCGCGGTATAATTGCGGCAAAAGTTATTTGCGCTCCGTAGAAACACAATGATGTTTGGTGTTGCCATTCAAAAGTTATATTAACTAACCCTGTGAGACGCAACCCTTTCCCAATGCTGAAAAAAGGGCAGCCGTTGCCATCGCTCGACTTTACTACCAGCAAGATGGCGGACGATCTAAACGTTCATAGCGTGCCACAGATCTAGAGACCCTTTTTTGACTGCAGCTGGCTGTGCAACGGTCTTTTTTTTTCAGCATTGGGCAATCTATCCAGCTGTTCTCGCATTTTTCAGCAGATGTCAGTGCTGTTAAAAATAATCGTGACCATTTTTTTTACGGGAAATGACGTGCTAAAAAGTAAAGGATTCTTGTGGAGCTATCTCGTGGAGCGCAACAAATTTTATAGAAATCAAATCTATTCTTCGCGACTGGCAAAAGTCAAAACATCAGAGTTTGGTGTTCCCAGAGCGGGAACACTGCGCGTTAAAAGGTTAAATGACTTGTGTTGCCTTTTGTCATCAAACCGAATTTAGTTTCATAAACCTAAGCAAATAAAAGTGAATCTTTGTTTGCAGTTTGTCTTTAAAATTCACGTGTGTTTAATTTTACAGAAATTTCAGATCAAGAAAATTTTCTCTTTTTAAAGCTTTGTGTTGCCTGTTTAATAAATGAAAATTATAGTACATTAGGCATTCAAGGGTTAAAATTCGTTGAAAACGTCCAAATATGTGAAGGGTCCCCTGATATAAGCAATTGGTATAAACAACAAGCCAATTTTATAAGACACTGAACATGTTAGACGGCTGAAGTGTGAGGGCCTCACGTTCGGGCCTACTGCTCGGTAGAACTCCTTAAAAAGTCCTCCAACCATGACACCGCCCCCCCCCCTTGTAGGCACATGTCCTTCGTGTGGTCTTGCCATAATGCAAAACAAAAACACTCAACCAAATGCGACAAGGAAGACAAATAGGGCTGACGCATGTATTTTTAAACCCTGCTTCAAAACGGGGGGTGCGGCTATTATGCGAGAGCTAAGTATTACGCGAGTCAACACAGTATATGCACCAAAGTGCTATACAGGGTGTCCAACATTTTTTCAATTTACTTTGCCCACTTATCTCTAATACATAAAGAGTTAACCCTTTGAGGCGCAACCCTTTCCCAATGCTGAAAAATGGCAGCCGTTGCCATCGCTCTACTTAACTACCAGGCATTTTGCATTTAAGAAATAATTTGCCAAAACAACCCCCTGGTACAGCCTTGTTAATTATAATGCAACAGAGTCAACAAATGTTGAAACAAGCAGGAAAACTATTGAAAATTTAACATTAACTACTATGGAGTCTTCCATTCCTATAATCAGAACAAATAGTACTATCATTTGCTAATGCATTAAATAAACTCTTTAATTCCTTTCACAAATAAAAACCAAACCTTTTTGCTTTAGCATTTAAGAAATAATTAAAACAACCTATAAGTAGGCATTAATAATATACCTTTCTAAGAAAAACTTCTTAAATCACATCTACTAAAATTGTGATAATTCTTTATTTGGAAAAACGGCATATATTAAACCTCTTTTACTGAAATCATAATATTACTTATTTAGAAAAGAAACTTAATGCTTAAAATTTCTTCTAATTTTCCAAATTATTAAATTACTCGTTCTATTCAAAAAAGGGACATTTGGCGCCCTGCACAGACCATTTGCGGGCCGGGCGTGTCCTCTAAAGCCCTAGGGTTTCCAATGAGTCCGTCTGTCGCGGGACGGTTGGCAACCCTAGACATAGCTACAGTAAACCAAGCCACTATCTTGAGAAAACTATGGAACGAAATCTTCTTCTTTCTCTCTCTCTCTCTGAACCGTAAAAAGAGGTACCAGGAGACAATAAATTCTTTTGCATTTTACACTGCCCTCCAAAAGTTAAGGTACAACCTGTTTTTTGTGAATAATATGGAAACAAATGAACATAGAAGCAAAAAATTTGGACTAACGGAGCACTAAGTATTTCTTTATTGAGTACGACATAGAAATTTACATAAATTCAACACAAACATGGTGTAAAAGCAAAAGAACACTTTTGGTAGAAAAGTCCACTTTTGGAGAAAACAGTTTATCAAAGCTTTTTGTGGAAACAATGTGGGGGAAACATTACAAAAATGAGTTCTAATAAGGAATGTGTCCACCCCTAACTGCAATGCACTGGCGGCATCGATTCTCCATGCTGCTAATTAAGTTGTCGGACACATCAATAGGGAGCGAAGACTACGCGCGGATTAGTCCTTGTTCCAGCTCATTCAACGATCTTGGAGGAGGACTTGAAGCAGCCACTTGTCTGCCAAGGTAGTCCCAAACTTGTTCTATTGGATTGAGGTCTGGAGATTGAGCTGGCCATTCGATTTGCTCCAAACCTTGACTCTCAAGATAATCCTCAACAAGCACAGCTCGGTGAGGTCGGGCATTTTCATCCATCAGAATGAAATCATTGCCAATAGCAGCAGCATATGGACGAACATAGGCATCAAGGATCTCGTCCCGATATTTCATACCAGTCATAGTTCCTCCCTGGAGCACTTGCCGGTCGGTGTGACCATCGAGTGGGATCCCTGCCCAAACCATTGTTCCATCAGCTCGATAACTGTGTCTTTCCACAGTGTTGGATTGATGGTATCGGGTGCTTCGTTCCCTCCAGATAAGCAGACGTCCTGAATCGCACAGCAGTGTGAATCTGGACTCGTCTGTAAAGAGTACAGAAGCCCATCGCTGTCTGGTCCAAGGAACCTGTTCTCTTGGCCAAGATAACGGGTTCTCTTCTCTCCATGGTCCCTTCTCTGTCGTCTGTTGAGGGGAGACGCATACAAGTGGTCACCTTGCACAGAGACCTGCATTGTGAAGACGCATTCGCGCCGTACCAGCGGATATTCTTCTCTCTGATGCTACAGAGTGGTCTGCAACAAGTTGCGACACAGTTTTTCTTCTTTTCCTGGCCGAAAGAGCTACAAAACGATATTCTCTGCGCGTGTTGCAGCTCGTGGTCAGCCTAGAACATGCCTTCTGGGCACAGAAGCTTCCGTTTGATATTGATTCCAGAGACGGTGGACCACACTGCGAGACACATTAAGACGCCTAGGAGCATAGACCTGTGACAACTCCATTTCCATTCATACGACCGCCCGCCACCTTAACCCATTTATGCCTAGTGTCCCTTTTTTGGGACGGCATTTTCGCTATTAGTTGAAAACGTTATTTATTTTTCCTAGCCTTATTCATGAGTATTGAGCCTCAACTCTACAAAATATTTTAACATGACCAAGTAGGATGTTGATATTTTGATTTTTATGCATAATGATTTTAAAAGAAATCATCCCTTGTTCAAGAATTTGACATCAGAAAGTTATCTGTTATTTCTGTTATCAGTAAAAATCGAAGAAAGTCGCAAAAATATCCAGGCACAAATGGGTTAACGAATCGGGCAAACAGTTTCTCTAAGACATTGCGGGACCCTGCTACCTATTGTTAACGAATCTGCTAACAACAGTTGTAAATCAGCAAAAGTTACACACGTAATTATGAAAGCCTCAAAGCCTGATATTTGCACATTTTTCTCTGACTCATATATGCCTGTTCTTTTCTATAAAGACAAAATAGTAGCTATCATTTTTGCATAAATTTGCATAAAGTTCATTTTTATCATTTAAATAAACCATAAATTTCACTGTCAGTCTCATTTTTTTTTATGGTGAGCTTCGAAAAACATGTTGTTCCTTAACTTTTGGAGACCAGTGTACTTGAGCCTAAGAGTTCAGCCTATTCTTTAGAAAGGCCCAAATCTCTGACTAAATCATTCAGTTTCAGCTTGTTAAGAAAGTTGGACTTTCGCTGCTGTCCGAAACACCGTGATATTCCTCTTCATACGACCCCAAGGGGCGGCTAATGGGGCTGCAGACAACCCCGAAATGAGTAAACGTAAAACATGGAGAAAATTACGTATTCATGAATAGAGAGTTGAAAGAATTGAAAATTTGTTTAGATATCCCCATGGTATATTTGAAAGTTCCCTTGAGAAATTTGAGGTTCTCAGCTACACACCTAAGCCATTTTTTTTTCTAATGTATGTTTTTCAATCTGCAGAGAACTGTATTATTATTTTTTTTTAATTTTCTTTCTTTCTTTCTTTTACTAAATTCACTTTTATAGGCGAACACTTTTAGGCAAAATAAAGAGGGGGAGGGGCATTCCCTTCTCCTCCCAAACAAAAGTAACTTATATCGATTTTTATAAATTATATTGCATTCTAGATCTTGAGTTCTCTGACACCCCACCCCCCCCTGAAAAAAAAAAAAATTCCTGGCTACGCTGTTTTTAGACCTACCTTTGACCTTTGTCATCAGTCTTCAGGAATGTTTTCTATGGTTTTACTTGGTGTTCTTGGAATTCTCCTAGTGATAACTACGGTTCTTTCATTGGGATTTATTTACGACTGTTTTACTGAATTTAGCGACTTTTGTCAAAGAAGATCTGGCAACACTGGATGGAAAAGATTAAAGGGGAAAAAAAAAAAAGAACCTCGAATTGATTTGATCCGAGCCATGATCGAATATTTTAAAAGGAAACTGTCTGAAATATCGCTTGATTTCGAATTCTTAAAAATTCTTCGAATTACTTTCGTTTCAGACAAAAGCACTCGTTTTAATTATCACTCCCCGTGGAGGAAATCCAGAAAAGATAAAAATTGAAACGCACGTCGTCGGAGGAAATACAAAAGAGCCAACACCTCCCCCCCCCCTCCGATGAAGGATAAAGCCACAGCGAAAACTCTTGTCAAAAACTTCTAAAAACACCTGGAATCGAAAACAAAACCGAAACCAGCGGTAGGCATTAAGTCGATATATGCACAGACAGTCATAGTAGTCGTTTTACGTGCTCGGGCGAGAAAGAATCCGGACTGGCACTCCACCACCGGTGTTCACTTCTCCCCCCCCCCCCCGCGTAACGTTACTTTCTGGCAACCCCGCTGTCGTCCTCATTAGTGGGGGGAATCGGAACTCCACGACGAAAACGGTACAGAAGCTCGCTCGCTCCAGCTATGGCTCCTCATTATCCGCGGCTTAACAATGGACACGGTAGTGCACAGAGTTCCCTCATTAAGAACCCGTACGCCTGCAGTTTGCGGGCGAATCATGGAGGAGGGGGGCACACACTAAGCTCCTTTTAGACACGTTTCGATTCGTGGTGACGTCACAATACCCGTCCGAATAATAAATAAATGAAAAAAAAGAAAGAAAGAATAATAATAAAAAAAGAGATCTTCAGATAAAAAAAAAAAAAAAAAGAACGTGTCGTTCGCTTCCCAACACAACAAAATTCTCACAGAGTCCACTTCTAGATGACAAAAATAATATCTCGAACGATTCCCTGGCTTTTTCACTTCACTTCTATTGTTATTTTTATCGTTTTCGCGGGGGGACTTGAGAGAGCGAGAGAGAGAGAGACGTGTCGGGGGGGAACGTGCACACAAGTGTGTTGCCAGATTTGAGTTTTAATTTGCGAGTCTCTCTCTTCCGAAGCAACGCTGGAGGGGGGCGGGGGTAAGGGGAGAGAAAACGTGGAATTCCAGGTAGTAGATTGGTAATTGGGTTGATGTTTGGGAACGATATATAGAGCGTCAATTAAAAAGCAATGCTGGAATTTTTGTTGCGTTTTGCATGACTATGTTCGGTTGTGTGTAAAGGTTTTCAAGTGGCCATGTTTTTCTGTGTGTCGAAAGATTAAATCAATTTCCAAATTCTAGAATTAATAAGAGAATACGCGAATGTTTGTACATGTATTTTTTTCTTCTTTTAAAAACCAGAAGCATGATGCATAAAGTTGTAACTCGACAAAATAAACTTTAATTTGAGGGGGTGGGGTGGAGGAAGAATAATATAAAATAAAGTACGAGCTAGAAATACTCTGTCAGTTTTGTTACAGTAAAATGTGTGGATGGAGTTAGATAAATTCTCAAACAAAATAAATAAGATATTGGATCAGGTTACACCTTCTCAAAAAAGTATTCGAGTAAAAGCAGTATTTCTTATTTTAGCTTTGCAAATAGTTAATTAGTTTTTGAAAAACGCACAACTCGACAGAAATGTGAAAAAGTATAGTTATGCATGACTTAATTCATATTTTATGAAAAATAATTTTTAATATTCGAAACCGACGTGGATAATTTTACTTTAAATCTAATACTTTTTTGAAAGGGTGTACATGTCTATAAAATATTCGTTTATTCGTACGGTTTTACAACAGTCCATCATCAAGTACATCATTCGTTCTACTTTCACTGAGTTTTTTTTTTTATATTTTAATCTTGACCACAGCTTCTCACAAAACTCACAAAATCGTAATGAATAAACGTTATCCTGGGAGCGTGGAACCAAGGAGCTAACAAATGTTACTCTCTAAAATTCACCTACATACTTATGGAATTTTTTTAATTTAATAAAAGACAAGAAAACAACTTTTAGTAAAGTAGAAAACTTCAGTAAACCACCGCTTGTTGAGGCGAGATTCAAGTGAAACACAATTCGGACGTTTTCCGCGTCGAACAGAGGAAACTTCGAAATATATCAATGTTTCTTATTCAACTGAAGCAAACCAATCGTGTTTTGATCACGTGACAGTGCTATAGGTTTGTTCATTGGAAGCATTCTGAGAAAATGTTTGAACTGTGGACTGAAAAACGTTCGATTCGGACTCAATCGCGCGGGTTTCACTTGAATCTCGCCCTGATTGTTGTAGGAGAGAAAGGAGAACAGTATATAATTACCTAACCAAGAGATTATTATTCTGTTTACCGGCAATTTGTTTTTTCTGCACGGACACTCACCCAACTGGGGTGCGGTATATAACTAAGAGAATGAGTTTATGGAAAATATTGTTTCTTTGGAAGGACACTCACCTAGCAAGAGTGGAGTATATAACCAAGAGATTGTTATTCTGTTTATCGGCAATGTTCTTTGCTTCGACACCCCCTTGCAGAGAAGCGGTATAACCGAGAGATTATTATTAACAAAAAACACTCAAAAGAAACTGGTATTTAAATGGCGAAATAATTAAAAGTTTATAAAATAACACACATGAAATGCACTTATCAATCTGTAAGCGCGTTTCGAGCAAAAAATTTTCGTCCTTCCTCAGTAGAAGTCCATACACAGTAACACAGAAGAATGGTTACTGAAAAAGTCTTTTTTTTCCTTTTATGCATGCTATTTTACAAAAGTTTTAATTATTTCACCAGATTATTTTTCTGTTAACCGGCAATGTTGTTTCCTGCACACTCACCTAGTAGGGTTGCGGTATAACCAAGAGAAAAATTTTCTTTTTACCGGCAATGTTGTTTCCCTGCACGGACACTCACCTAGCAGGAATGCGGTATAACCAAGAGATAATTTTCCTTTTTACCGGCAATGTTGTTTCCCTGCACGGACACTCACCCAGCAGGGGTGCGGTGTAACCAACAGGTAATTTTTCTTTTTACCGGCAATGTTGCTTCCCTGCACTGACACTCGCCCAGCAGGGGTGCTTTGTAACCAACAGATAATTTTTCTTTTTACCGGCAATGTTGCTTCCCTGCACGGACACTCGCCTAGCAGGGGTGCGGTGTAACCAACAGATAATTTTTCTTTTTACCGGCAATGCTGTTTCCCTGCACGGACACTCACCTAGCAGGGTTGCGGTGTAACCAAGAGATAATTTTTCTGTTTACCGGCAATATTGTTTCTCCGCACGAACACTCATCTAATAGGAAAGCAAATTTGCCTCTGCTTGAGTGATGATAACCACGTCTCGTGATTTTTTCCTCACAACCACGCCCCCCCCCCCCCGTGTTAAAAAAATTATAGTTCTGCCCTCTCCCACACTTTCCATCATCGTATTTCTGAAAATTAGATCATGAACAGGAAGTACTTACAAGTGACAGATATTTAATACATTTGAATTTTATTGCTGAAAAATAACGATAGACTTCTTTAACAAGTAATGTTAAAAGTTTTGAATACGTAACAGCAGATTGTACACGAAGAAAGAGAAAGTTTGAAATATACAGCACCATATGCGAAAAGAGTTGTTTCGGGTTGAAATAAAATAACACAACACTTCTTCAGATGAAAAAAGTTTCGAATTTGATGGTTTTTTATTTACGAAATAGGTAAAAGTTTTCGAGGGGTGGGGTGAGGCTGTGACTGAATTCTTAAGGGTTTGTCCTCCTCTCCACTAATCGCTTAACCCTTTGAGGCTCAACCCTTTCCCAATGCTGAAAAAAGAGCAGCCGTTGCCATCGCTCGACTTAACTACCAGCAAGATGGCGGACGATCGAAACGTTCATCGCGTGCCACAGATCTAGAGACCCTTTTTTGACGACAGCTGGCTGTGCTCGCGCACAGCCAGCTGCGTCAAGAAAAGGGTCTCTAGATCTGTGGCACGCGATGAACGTTTCGATCGTCCGCCATCTTGCTGGTAGTTAAGTCGAGCGATGGCAACGGCTGCCCTTTTT
This sequence comes from Cheiracanthium punctorium, assembly GCA_038373885.1. Taxonomy (NCBI): domain Eukaryota; kingdom Metazoa; phylum Arthropoda; class Arachnida; order Araneae; family Cheiracanthiidae; genus Cheiracanthium; species Cheiracanthium punctorium. Next base: position 164,763 of record JAWZYV010011606.1, read on the forward strand.
TCAGCATTGGGCAATCTACCCGGCTGTTCTCGCGTTCTTCCATTTTTCGGCAGATGTCTGTGGTGTTAAAAATAATTGTGACAATTTTTTTACGGGAAATGACGTGCTAAAAAGTAAAGGATTCTCGTGGAGCTATGTCACCCGCAACTATTTTTATAGAAATCAAAGCTATTCTTCGTGACTGGCAACAGTCAAAACGTCAACAGTTTGGTGGTCTCAGAGCGGAATCACTGCGCGTTAAAAGGTTAAGCGTACGGCTATCGGTTTGATTCCCACTCATCGCCTGGTTGTTTTCGTCCTACACTTTCCTTTCTCCGTTCTAGTAAAAACTGTTTTTGTGTTGACCGCTTTGTTCGGCGAGAATTTAAAAGAAGGTTCTAGAAGACAAGCAAGCAAGTCCGAAAGCAAATTATCCAAATATGCATAGTGATTTTAGCCGAAGGTGATGCATGGAAATTGAATAAATGAATGGGAGGGGGAGGGGGCACGATGCCAAAATTTCCTTCAAAAGATTGAATTTTCCAAATTGGGAATGCAATCCCGATCCCACTGGAACAGGATCCTGCACAAATGTTTGCGGAACTAGTCTCGTAGGATTCGGACCGTAATCCCAGGTAATTGAAACTGAGAAATAAACTATTGTTTTTATTACAATTTTAACCCATTTATGCCTAGTGTCCCTTTTTTGGGACGGCATTTTCGCTATTAGTTGAAAACGTTATTTATTTTTCCTAGCCTTATTCATGAGTATTGAGCCTCAACTCTACAAAATATTTTAACATGACCAAGTAGGATGTTGATATTTCGATTTCTATGCATAATGATTTTAAAAGAAATCATCCCTTGTTCCAGAAGTTGACATCAGAAAGTTATGTGTTATTTCTGTTATCAGTAAAAATCGAAGAAAGTCGCAAAAATATCCAGGCACAAATGGGTTAAACCACCTCCCCAATCATCAAGTGACCAAAAATTGTTGCATATGTATGCATCTTATCTCTCAATACATGAATCAATAATTTCAAATTTTAATTTAAAGTTTTTTAATTTTTCTAATTATCACTACTGGGAGCCTGGATCAAATATTGTATTCTAGATTTTTTGCTAACTTCCCTATCTCCAAATGGACAGAAATATTTCTTACTGATTTATCTCTTAGCGAACAATCACGAATCGATTATAAAAAGTTTAGGTTTTAATTTTTTTAATTCAGGCTTTTAACTATTTTGCTAAAATTAGACTAGGAAGACGAGTGACTCTTAACATTCTTTTTTAGCAATTAAGAATAAAGTATATTATTTTGAATATCATAACTATAATTTTCATATTCCTGTAAGTGATTGTATTAATTAACAAGAAACATTAATTATTAATATTAAACTTCATAGTTCTTAAAATATTTCTTTTTCCTATATTTCTCTGCTGAAATAAATTCTTAGCTGAATAAAATTCCACTCCCGCGGGATTGCGGGATCAATAACTCCCGATCCCGAAATCCCGCGAAAAGAAAAACAATGCGGGATTGCAATACCTGTTTCCAAATAATTTCCACTTTCCCCCCAGAGCCGTACTTTCAGTGATTTTTTTCCCTTTAAAAGGAAAAATTTCCCCCGAGTTATCATCACTGTTCTGATTTCATTTCATTTTTTTTTTCTTTTTGACTGACTCGCTCAAAAGATCGGGTCTTACGCTTATTACGTAACTTAAATCATATATGTACACATAGGTAAACCCACAGTGGTGTCTAAGGCCCGCCCCTTTCCTAAATGGGGAGAATGAAATTTGATGCAAACTCGGAGGTACGAAAATACACAACTGTATTTGTCTTTCTAAGAATGCAGACGATATGAAACAAGAGAAGTAAAACTTCGCTGACTACTGTCTCCATGACGCAATATATCGTCTGCCTTGGGGAAACAAATTTTAAGTAAAAGCTTCCAATAATTGCTGTTAGTTATTCAGAGTGAAGTTATATAAAGCATGAGTAGTCTAAGTTTTTTTTTTTAATTGCATGAATGTGTTTTTATCTTCATACACTAGTGAGAACTGGATCTGCATATTATTATTACAATTATTTTATCCTTTTTAAGGTTACAATTTTTAAAAAATGTCATAACATCAATACACTCTTTATTACAGAGCAGAATGGAGAAACACAGCAGAATTGAAAGACTGACGGCTAAAATGCTTGATTTCACTTGCAGACGATTACACATATTTCAGCAGCAAAGCTGTTTGAGAATAAACGGCAATGAATAGTCTGTTTTTCTCTCACCTTGAAAGTATTTTTAGCGATTTTTGGCCACTTTTCGCTTTGATTTCAGCCAATTTTTCTCTGGTAGAGTTGGCAACACTGTATATACACACGAAGCAAATAGAACAAACGTATTTTGAGTCTGTCTGGTGTGCGTTCGTTTTTTTTTTATGGGACGATATCCTATTGTTTCTGTATTTAATTGATGTTTAGATCCTCTTCGACGATTTTAATGTAAGTAATCGACAATGATACAATATTTATTCTTAAAAATTTTTCTCAGGGCTACAGCATTTTGTTTTTGGAAAACATGATATGCGCTAAATGCAAAAAAATAATCTTTATGAATGGGGTCAAACTGCCTTTTTACTTTCCGAACATGTACCATGTAAGGAAAGTATTGTAATCATGAAAAAATTCGAATTCGAGATTTTGTTGTATTGACACGATTTGAGGTCTTCTGAATTCATTTATGCTATTTTTACGAGATGTATGTATGTATGTGTGTATGTGTGTGTGTGTATGTGTGTTTGTGTGTATGTGAGTGAACACGATAGCTCCTGAACGGGGCATGCGATTGAGCTCAAATTGGGTATATATGTTATAAACCACCGTCGCAAGACCGGTATTGATTTTGGTGTGTATAGGACTTATAGTTTTTCTACAGGGCTACGACAAAGATTTCTTTTACATTATGGCCTATGGGGGAAAATTCTGGCAAAGTGCGCTAGCGTTTAAACAGTGCATTCGATTGAGCTCAAATTAGGTATATAGATGTTATAAACCACCATCGTAAGACCAGTAATGATTTTGGTGTGTATAGGACTTATAGTGTTTCTACAGGGCTACGACAAAAATTTCTTTTACATTATGGCCTATGGGGGAAAATTCTGGAAAATGCGCTAGCGTTCAAACTGTACATTCGATTGAGCTCAAATTGGGTATATATATTATAAACCACCGTCGCAAGACCTGTATTGATTTTGGTGTGTCTAGGACTTATTGTTTTTCTACAGGGCTACGACAAAGATTTCTTTTACATTACGGCCTATGGGACGAAATTCTGGAAATTGCGCTAGCGTTTAAACGGTGCATTCGATTGAACTTCAATTTGGTATATATATTTGAATTATTCATCGATTAAAATGTATTTAAATGCTTGGTAATGATCTTAATCGTAAGTGTTCGGAAAGTCGAGTGGAGTCACTCCAGATTTTTAAATTTTTAAAACGCAATTTCGAAATGACTTAAAAGATTCTGGTTCTTATTCTGAACTTTTTAAATCCCTTTTCATACATAAAAAAAAAAACTGAAATTCTTCAGATTTTATTCACGCATTCGACTGGAAGAATTTCAGTTTTTTTTTTTTTTTTTTTCTATTCAATCCATTCTGCCGTATAAAGGAAAATGATGACTGTAAGTGCTCATATATAGACTCCGTATGATTTTGTTGCTGAAAATTGCATCCATTGTTGTTTGGCCCCCTAGTGGCGCCTGCTCAAACAATCATATGGCCGCCCATTCTATAGTGATGTTCTTTAAAAGGTGAACTTCAGTTAACTGTGCAAAAATATACGGTTCTTCAGGGTTTCATAAAACAAAAAGAAAGAAAGCCTTTTGTTGAGTGCTTTTGTATTCTCTAACAAAATTAAATCAAGACTAGGAAGACGATCGCCTCTTTTTACGCTGTCTGTTTTACATTCTTCTTTTTAGCAAGTAAGAAAATAACTTAGTATATAATTATGAATAGCATGATTATAAATTTTATAGTTATATAAGGTATTGCATTAATTATCAAATAATACAAATTATTATTATTATTAATAGGAAATAGTAAGTAAGCTTGATAGGGAAAAGTAAGATTTTAAGCAGTACTTTTCTCTATTGAAATTAATTTTTAGTTGAATGAAATGTCAATCCCGCGGGATCATCAAATCTCTATCCCGGAATCCCGCGAAGTGAAAAACTATGTGGGATTGCATTCCCTAGATCTCACAAATTTTAGTTATAGGCACTTATACCATTTTACGAGGGGTTTACTTTCCCAATTTTCATTGCCAGGGGCACCAAAATTCATTCTTGCATACACAACATTTAGCTCTTAGGCCGGCCCTGACACCAACTCCCAAGAACACCATTGATTTGGCAGCCCCTCTGTCGACACACAATTCGTGATTGAACCGAAAATCACTAAAAGTGATCACAGCATCTACACTGACGGCTCCAAGACTGAACAAGGCACGAGTGCAGCATTTGTAGCATTTGAGGGAGAGATTGAACGCCACCACGAGTGCATAGGGCTATCGACCTTCAAAAGCGTGTACCAGGCAGAGCTGCTTGCAATTCGAGAGGCGCTGAGCTGGATCAAGGACAACTGGCAAGGCAAGTACGTAGTCCTGTACAGTGACAGTCTCAGCAGTCTTCAAGCGATCTCCTCCCACAGAACAAGGAACCCACTTGTCCTCAAAATCAAGCTCCTTCTTAGGGAATTGACAAACACTCGACTGAGCCATGTCAAGGCCCACATCAACATCAAAGGAAACGAGAGGGAAGATCAGCTAGCGAAGCAAGCAGCTACGTTAACAGAGGGTTCCTATACCCTAGAAGCACCCTTCTCCTACGTAAATCAGATCCTTCACAAGGCAAAGCTGGAGGATTGGAGAAGCTTATGGGAAACAACGGACAAGGGACGTCACACGTTCAGACTTCTCCCTAAACCTGGCTCCTATGGCTTTAAGCTGGATTCGTCAGCAACAGCTTTCCTCACTGGCCATGGTCCATTTCCGTCGTACCTACACAAGTTCCACCGACACCCAACGGGCAACTGTCCCTGTGGTGTAACAGGCATCAGCGACCATTACCTGTTCTCCTGCGAACTAACTAAAGAATATCACCTCACTCAACCAGCGGAAGAGTGTATGGCGGAATGGACCAAAAGCGTGCTGAGAAGCAGATCTGCAAGAAGAAAGCTCTGTGCAATTTTCAGCCAACTAATGGACATATCCAATTTGACTTAATCTCCCACGCAACCACGAACTCTACCCTCTGTGTGAGCCATGGCCTACGTGTTCACGCCACGAACTATTCTGCATTTGTGTTTTTTTGTGTGATTTTTTTTTTTTTCCCTTCCAGCGAACCTCCACGCTTTCTGGAGTGTCCCCCGTAGAGGCTACCTGTAGCTTTAAAGCTGCTCAGCAGCTAAGCTGGCCTCACACGGTTATAAATAAATAAAAGTGATCACACGAAGTCCCAAGAACATCTAAAATTTCGCCAAGAATATTGAAAATGTGCCATAAACCAAGAAACTTGAAAAGTGTCTACTTGCCACACGAAAGTGACCACGCCGTGTTTGAAAGAAATAGCACCCGAGTGCTAAAAACAAGATTTTCCAAAAAAATGTTTTTAAAATCATGCTTTTTATTCACATATGAAATAAAGGTATGGATGTAAAGTAATTTTTGAGAAAATTTTCAAGTTCCAGCACTTTTTGTAATACACAAATACATCCTAGTTTATTGATCAACGGCAGAGGTACTTAGAAAATTTATTAAATATTATTTTTTTCTACTCTAACCCTCTCGTCACCCTGAACCTCATATGAGGCTCCTACTTCAAATAGCAATATTTAAAGAGAAAACAATTAAATTTAGTATTTTTTTCTTTCAGTGATATCAATATCATTCATTCATGTACAAAGTATAGGAGGCTCTTAACTAGATGCATAAATCGTGCCTAGATTGCAGTACTAGTCAATTTAGGTCATTTTTACTTTCCGAACATGTACCATGTAAGGAAAGTTTTGTTATCATGAAAAAATTCGAATTCCAGATTTTGGTGTATTGACACGTTTTGAGGTCTTCTGAATTCATTTATGCTATTTTTACGAGATGTATGTATGCAGGGGCGTAGCCAAGGGGGGGGTTAGGGGGGTCATAACCCCCCCATGAAGAATTTTTTGCCATACAAAATGCATATTCTTCACTACATTGTCACACCCACGTATACATATATATGAGTTGTAGTAGTCGTAACCCCCCCATAAAAAATTTCTGGCTACGCCCCTGTATGTATGTGTGCGTGTGTGTGTGTGTGTGTGTGTTTGTGTGTATGTCAGTGAACACTATAGCTCCTGAACAGGGCATGCGATTGAGCTCAAATTGGGTATATATGTTATAAACCACCGTCGCAAGACCGGTATTGATTTTGATGTGTATAGGACTTACAGTTTTTCTACAGGGATAAAATAAAGATTTCTTTTACATTATGGCCTATGGGGAGAAATTCTTGAAAGTGCGCTAGCGTTTAAACGGTACATTCGATTGAGCTCAAATTGGGTATACATGTTATAAACCACCATTGTAAGACCGGTATTGATTTTGATGTTTATAGGACTTATAGCTTTTCTACAGGGCTACGACAAATTTCTTTTACATTATGACCTATGGGGAGAAATTCTTGAAAGTGCGCTAGCGTTTAAACGGTACATTCGATCGAGCTTCAATTTGGTATATATGTTTGAATAATTCATGGATTAAAATTTATTTAAATGCTTGGTAATGATCTTACTGTTCGTAACTGTTCGGAAAGTCGAGTGGAGTCACTCCAGATTTTTTACAGTTGTCGCTTATTGTTTCAGGAGAAAAATTAAGAAAATATTTACGCTGCTTTTTTACCATTTTTTTTTCTTTTTAAAGTAAGTATAGATTTTTTTTTTTTGTTATTCCTCAACCTTTACCTAATATGTGCATCCTTTTAAATTAATTTTAGCCTAACAAAATGCTTCGAAAATGCAGAAATTAATATTAGAAAAATCTAATATTAATCGACATTAGAAAAAAAATATTTTTGCATGATTTATAACAGCATTTCAGATGCATTAAATGCTAGACAGATTTATTTTCTCTAATTTTTCATAATTCGGTAACGAGAGGGCTAAAATAATATATGATTTTAAAAAGTTTGGGGTGCTTAACTACTTACTTCTACACAGGGTATCCCGACAAGGTAAGCATTGTAGCTGCGCACCATCTTCGAAGGGGCGCCATTCCAAACTCAAAAGCTGCTAAAAACTTTATCTGGAGCATAAAAAGGCGCCTTTTTTACGCTTGTAAGGGGGCGCCACGTACCTTAGGGCCACCCCTGCTTCTGCATGAGGTCAAAAGATGTCGCATCCGAACACCACTGAGAAAAAACCTGGCGCATGTGGTATGCAAGAGATCTGATTTATAGTGTCAGGACTTTTTGAGACACTCTTTACATCCAATTCATGTAAGCGTCGGGAGAAAGCAAAAAATAATAAATCAAACGAAAAATAAAGTCTATGAACTATTTCTTTACACGGTATCGGGTTTCACCCAAACAGAAGCTAAAGTCTCTTGCTCTTTTGCTGTTTTCCCTTTATAAAAAACCCTTTTGTTCCGCAGTTCAGATTTATTTGCTCTGTGGCAACACAAACCGTGTTTAAAAACTCGGGCGGTTATCTGAGATGGAAAGATAACATCGTAAAAATCGTATCTCATACTAAGTTGGACTTATTTTTTTTTGTGTGTGTGCGTGCGTGTGGGAATATGTAGAGTACATCTGATGCATATCTATGCAGTTAAATGTTTCATTTCAAATGAAAGAGAAGGGTTTTTTGAAAGCTGAAGCAATTTTTATGGAATATATATATATATAGGGTGTTCCAAAAAGGTTGTAGCGGGCTTTAATTCTTTATCTGTTAGGGATAAGTGTGCAATGTAAATTGAAAAAAAGTTCAAAATAAGGTTCGAAAAAGACTACGTAACGAAAAAAATCTCTCTCTCTCGCATATTTTCAAAAAGTTGCACTTTTTAAATTTGTCACATATAAAAAAAAAAAAAAATAGTTCAAGTATTAGCCACTAAGTGGTGGCTTCCGTTGTCCCCAGATCTTAATCCATGAGACTTTTGGCTTTGAGGGAGTTTGAAACATTCGGTAAGCCATGGCTGATCTTAAAGACAGCATTTCACAACGTGTTCGTAACATTTCCCCGAACAGACTGCTGTCGTGCTGTGGAATACATGCTCTCTTCCCTATACTAGCAATTTTGCTCGGGCTACCACCGGCCACGCAGCCAGCCGATGACGGCCCGAGCAAAATTGCTAGTAGGGTTACGATTTGCAGATGGTAGCTGACAATGATGGCCGTCATGTTCAACATGCTTTTTTTTTCTAATAATATTTGTTAAACTATCATAAACGTATGCTTAATGTTTATGATAGTTTAACAAATGTTGATCATGATTTGCTTCGACACGTTTTCGTTGAATTTTTCAGTAGGGTTGCAAGTAGCAGGAGGGGGAGGGGGTGGAGATTAGATGTTTAAAGTCGCTAAGACTTGCAAATTTTGATAGTTCATCGCCATGTTTGGCGCCAAAAAATAAGTTCCTAAAACTGAACGATATCTTCCATACTTTGGCGAGAGACTATCAAACCCTGCAGTTTATTAAGAAGACATACTAAGTAAGAATATGTCTGACAAAGATTGTAAAGCAGTTTTAACCCTTTAACGCGCAGTGGTCCCGCTATGGGATCACCAAACTCTGATGTTTTGACATGTTGCCAGTAACGAAGAATAGATTGGATTTCTATAAAAATAGTTGCGGGTGACATAGCTCCCCAAGAATCCTTTACTTTTTAGCACGTCATTTCTCGTAAAAAAATGGTCACGATTATTTTTAACCGCACTGGCATCTGCTGGAAAATGGAAGAATGCGAAAACAGCTGGATCGATTGCCCAATGCTAAAAAAAGGGCAGCCGTTGCCATCGCTCGACTTAACTACCAGCAAGATGGCGGACGATCGAAACGTTCATCGCGTGCCACAGATCTAGAGACCTTTTTTGACTCAGCTGGCTGTGCGCGAGCACAGCCGGCTGTCGTCAAAAAGGGGGTCTCTAGATCTGTGGCACGCGATGAACGTTTCGATCGTCTGCCATCTTGCTGGTAGTTAAGTCGAGCGATGGCAACGGCTGCCCTTTTTTCAGCATTGGGAAAGGGTTGCGCCTCAAAGGGTTAATAGGCGAATTTGATACAGATTTCGATTCCAAAGAGATTTTTTATTTAACAGGATGGATAAATACGGTTTAGTTTTGGATTACGATGCATTCCAAACAGTATTTATAGGTAGGGTATAGTTGGAATATGCTTGGTGAACGTTGTAAAACAGTTTAGTTGTTGTCATGGGCGCCCATAGGAATTTTTCTAGAGGGGGGCAAATTTCAAACTTTTAGCAAATTTAGTTCTGGTTTTGCCATTTGTTTACATCATGAGACATTAACCTAAAACTCTAAGCTGGGGGAGGGGGGGCAAGTGCCCTACCTTGCCCCCCCTTATGGGCGCTCATGGTTGTTGTTGTTGTTGTGGGATTAAGGTCAATTACCTACACGCGGGATCTAAGCCTGGATGGGGTGCCCTCCGTGGGGTCTTAACCCGGTAAGTTTTGGAGAAAACCACGGAAAACTCGGCGAACCAGCGAACGGTTAGGTCGGCGGACGCTACCTGGTTCCGAACCACACACCTTCCGTCTCCCAGTTCAGTGCGCAATGCACTGTGCCACTGGTGGGGCAAACAGTTTTAGTAAGCTATTTTAATGTAGATTTCAATTTCAAAAAAGTGTTTTAAGAAACAAGGAATTAAAGTACGACACACTCGTGAATAAACATACACTTTCCAACTTAGTCGAATAAGGAAGAAAAATGGAGACAACGAATGGATTATGATAAGCTTTTAATATATACAGCACTTTAGCAAATATTTCAAGTAGGAGAAAGTGTTTCAGTTTTTTTTTTTTTTTCTTTTCAAGACTGACATAAATGCTTGGCGAAGATTGTATTAGGTTGTAACAAAAGTTTCCCGCCACCGCAAACTTCGTCAGCACACAGTTCTCGTTGGCGTATTGGCTCCTATTTTGTCAAACGATTTTTGGCATTTGAAAGAAAGAGGTTTGCTTTATAACACTGTGTTGTGAAATCTGTAAAAAATATAGCTATCATTAAGTATAAGGTGTCTCAAATAGAACTATCACTCTAGAGGATTAGAACCATCATTTACTTCCAGTTGTGTTGCAAAAAGTCAGCTACATAATATCAACGAATTATGAGTACAGCTTTAAGTACTATTGTTGTATCATGTGACACTGTGTAGGTTTGGTACCGAAAATTCAAAAACAGTTATCTAAGGAGTTAGAAGTTAGTATTTCAGGCAGATATGGCGGAAAACTTTCGTTACAACCTGATAAAACAGTCGCAGTTGGCGATTTTAATATAGATTCCAAAGAAACGTCTCATTGTACAAGGAAGAAAATTACGGCCCACCCATGAATAATGACACATTTTCAAACTTAACGGAATAAGGAAAAAAAAAATAAGGGCGACGGATGGATTATGATACACTTTTAATATACGTATAACACTTTAGCGCGTGTTTAAAATATAAAATTGTTCTAATTTTTTTACACATATAAATAAACGGAAACTCATCACATAAAATTATGCTGTTACGCTACTCCTCCGAAAACAAGCTCTTAAAAAGAAAATATCCCCCCCCCCCTCGCGCTGCACAATCCTTTTCCCGTGTAATCCCTCCGTGATTTTCTCACGCTCCGGCTGTTACACGCAGCACATGAAAAGAAACACACCTGATCCCGTTTTCCCCAATTAACAAGGATTTGCGCTCTCTCCGGGAAATCTCTTCACACTCGGCCGACTTCTTTAAGCTGATTGGCGAGAAGAGAGCGCGATGCCAGATTTCGTCACGGGCAAGCCGTGTTTATAACACGATTCGTCCCTATTTTTGTTTGGTTGCCAGGGAACTAGCTAGCTGTTTCGTCTTTGGTGGGAGGAAAAGTGGGTAGTAGAGATGATTTGGGGCTCATTTTTTGAAGCCCAGGCGATATTGTTTTAACCCTCTAAGCGCAGTGATCCCGCCCTGGGAACACCAAACTCTGACGTTTTGACTGTTGCCAGTCACAAAGAATAGATTTGATTTCTATAAAAATAGTTGCGGGTGACACAGCTCCACGAGAATCCTTTACTTTTGAGCACATCATTTCCCGTAAAAAATTGGTCACGATTATTTTTAACAGTACTGACAACATCTGCTGAAAAACGGAAGAATGCGAGGAACAGATGAATAGACAAAAAAGGGGTATTGTTTTAACCCTCTAAGCGCAGTGATCCCGCCTTAGGAACACCAAACTCTGACGTTTTGACTGTTGCCAGTCACAAAGAATAGATTTGATTTCTATAAAAATAGTTGCGGGTGACACAGCTCCACGAGAATCCTTTACTTTTGAGCACATCATTTCCCGTAAAAAATTGGTCACGATTATTTTTAACAGTACTGACAACATCTGCTGAAAAACGGAAGAATGCGAGGAACAGCTGAATAGATTGGCCAATGCTGAAAAAAGGGCAGCCTTTGCCATCGCTCGACTTAACTACTAGCAAGATTGCGGACGCACAGCCAGCTGTCGACAAAAAAGGGTCTCTAGATCTGTGGCACGCGATGAACGTTTCGATCGTCCGCCACCTTGCTGGTAGTTAAGTCGAGCGATGGCAACGGCTGCCCTTTTTTCAGCATTGGGAAAGGGTTGCGCCTCAAAGGGTTAAGTCGGAGCCCGTGCCCGAGATTTCAGCTGATAGATAAATAAAAGTCAGTTAGTACTTCATTGACAGAATATCATAAAGTTTGCCGGGTGTGGAAATTAAAGACAAATATAATAGCAGATTCTTATTACACTTTCTAGTTCTTCATATTCAAGTTAACCAAATACAGTGGATCACGTTCGTGCGACTGATTTTTGATCCAGTAAAGCGGCGGCTTTGGTTGAGGCTTTGAAGCGACCCGTACCGTGATCCAGTACCGTTTTCCGTGATTTGATTCGATAAAGCGGTGGTCACTGTAATAATAATTAGTTTATAGTCCAGTAAGTTTATACATCGAACCTCGCATCAAATATGGTAGTTCTGATTTTTTGCTGAATTATTTGTGATGTTGACCCAATAAATATACCAAATTTTCGACCTCGGGAGCTGAACGCAACTTTTTCGAATATCCAAAAGCAGGGAATTTATTTTTGCACTTTTCGAGTTTGTGCCGATTTTGTCCTCAAAGAACGATTTTTTTTAATGATAAATCTTATTTGTATTTTTAAGGTAGGCTAAATTTGTCCCAATTTGATACCAGAATGGTTACTGTAAGTCCTATAGTTTTTAAGATATAACCTTTCAAAATTTCTCTCTTGTTTTATCTTTTTACTTCCTTGTACGTAGTATAAGGAAGTAATGTGATCCCGAAAAATTTTGGGGGCCAAATTTCGACATAAAAACCGATTTTGACTACCTCTAAATTGAATTTTAAAAATTTTTTCGATGCATCTCATCGTAGGCTAGCATGCACGATCATATTAACGCGTCTGCAACTCATTTTGACCAGTGGCGAGTCTACTATGGCCAGTTTTTCCATGCCGTCTGTACGTACGTACGTACGTACGTATGTATGTAACTCGCATATCTCAAAAACTATTGGTCGTAGAATGTTGAGATTTGATATTTAGGATTGTTCTATGATCTAGTTGTGCACCTCCCCTTTTGGTGGCAATCGAATGGATAGTTTATGTACAGGACCGCCCAAAAGATTCGAAATACATTACGCTCTATGGGCCGAAATTCATTAAACTCGCCTAACTCAAAAGCTATTAGGCGTAGAATGTCGAAACTTCATATTTTGGATAGTTGTAACATCTAGTTGTGCATCTCCCCTTTTGGTGGCAATCGAATGGATAGTTTATGTACAGGACCGCCCAAAAGATTCGAAATACATTACGCTCTATGGGCCGAAATTCATTAAACTCGCCTAACTCGAAAGCTATTAGGCGTAGAATGTCGAAACTTCAGATTTTGGATAGTTGTAACATCTAGTTGTGCACCTCCCCTTTTGGTTCCATTCGACTGGATAGTTTATCTACAGGACTGCCCAAAACATTCGAAATACATTACACTCAATGGGCCGAAATTCATTAAACTGGCATATCTCAAAAACTGTTAGGCGTTGAATGTTGAAACTTTATATTTAAGATTGTTGTAACATCTAGTTGTGCACCTCCCCTTTCGGTTCCATTCGACTGAATAGTTTATCTACAGGACCGCCCAAAAGATTCGAAATACATTACGCTCTATGGGCCGAAATTCATCAAAGCGTTTTTTAGAGGTATTGGGCTATTTCAAACGACTCAGAAGTGATATATGCTGTAAAGAGTTAGAAAATGAATTTCTCTATTAAAAAAAGTGCCTTTATCATTTATAGTTCTGCTACAGGAACACTCAAAAGATTTCCAATACATTACGGTCAATAGCAATTTTAGGGGCATTCATCCATTTCAAGCACAATACCGTCCTACCACATAAGTTAGGTAATGGTCCGACCACGGTCACGTGCCTCCCTCAAGAACTATGCCAAAAGTCGCCAAGCTTGGCGACTTTTGGTGTACGTGTGTGCATATTTAACTCTCAAATCTCAAAAACTATTATGAAATTTCATATATAAGAATGTTGTAACATCTAGTTGTGCATCTCGATTTTTGGTTCCAATCTACTGGAGAGTTTATTTACAGGACCACCGAAAAGAATTTCAGTACCTTAATGTCTATGGACATCTTCATTATAACACAACTGTAGACAGTCATTGTTTGGTACATGCCCAAAATCTCGCCGTCTGTCCTCGACCTTTGCGAGTTTTGGCGAAATATCGCCAAATTTGGCGATAGTCAGTCATTTCGTCCATGCCCAAAGTATCGCCATTTGTCATCGTTCTTGGCGAGTTTTGATGAAATATCGCCAAATTTGACGATAATCTGTCATTGTTTGGTTTATGTTTAAAATCTCGCCAAATGTCGTCGACATTGACGAGTTTCGCCGAAATATCGCCAAATTTGGCACCAAAAATTATTTCCTATTTTGTATAACTCTAAAACTTTAACCCGTAGATTTTTTTAACTTTGTATTTAGAACTATTGTAATATCTAACTGTTTTCAATATCTTTTTTGACAGCAATCGACTGATAATTTATTTACATGGTGAGCCAAATGACTTTGAATACATTGAGGTGTATAGATGCATTCAATTCATTGAAGGTCTGTGGTCAATTACTACTTTGGCTATCCCCAAAATCTCGCTGACTATCTCAAGTTTGTCGGCTTTTGGTGAAATATCGCGAAATAAAGTGTCAGAAGGAAATCTTTCAAATTGAACTCAGCTTGGCGATATCGAAATATTTGGCTAGAAATTGCTAAACCTTACTATTATTGATATTTTATCTCTTTCAAACAAATAAATTTAGAGGAAGTGCGTCGAAAATATTTTTGATCTAATGGACGTGCAAGGAAGTCATGTGTTGGACACATCAGATTTTTTTTTTTTCAAAATCGTTTAGACTTTTTTAGTTTCTGCCAATTTTAACTCTGAAGAATAGTTTTTCCATGAAAACTCTTATTTGTATTTTTAAAGTTGACTGAATTTGCCATAATTTGAAATAGGAATCATTACTGTAAAGCACAACAGTTTCTAAGATACAACCTTTCAAAATTTCCCGAAATTTTTTAATTCCGTATTTTTTAGAAATATTGTATCGATTTCAACCATAGAAGACTACTTCCTTCGTAAATTAGCTTTCACCTTTCACGTTGAACATAAATAATTAACTAAAAGAACGTCTAAAGGAACTCTCAGTTGGCTTCCCCTCCCTCTAATTTAATTTCAAAACTCTATAAACAGTACCGATATTGTATATAGATTTCAAAATACAGTACCGATGCACCCCTTTCACAAGCGCTTTATAAAACAAGGTCCAAAGAATGAAAAAATTATTTTTATTTGAAGTACTATACTTACTCTACTGGCCATAAAAATTGCTACACCAGGACGAAATGTAGATGACAAAATTATATTTATTGGACAAATATGTAATACTGGAAATAACAAGAGATTAAATTTTCAAAAAATTTGGGTGCATATATCCTGTGAAATCAGTACCCAGAATAACCACTTCTGGCAGTAATAACAGCACTTACACTGCTACGATAACATTTTTCAACATTATCTCTCTACTCTAAAAAAAAAGTAACGGCCGCTGTCAAAGCTTGTTGGGCTATCTCCTCCTAAACCGTGGGGATTTGAGTTTCGACTAAGGTGTCCACAGATTCGAAAAATTCCAAGGAACCTGATAAGCTGACTTAAATTTCGAAAATCGAATTATTTTAGAAGATATTAATAAAAAACTGAAAAAATAAACATAATGGTTGCCAGATATGGCATAAAATCATTTATTCCTTTGCAAAAAAGCAATTCCAGGTATGTAGAATCGGTGAAATTGACAAACGTGAGGTAGAATGACACCCATTTTACGCCAAATTAAAAAGTATATGAAATAAATAACTAAAAGTGCGTTACACAAAGTTGACAATAGGGAGTTTCTGCATACCGTTTCTTCCTACGCTAACGCTAACGCTATCCGCTATACGGAGTATTTTGACCAACCATGTTTCGCATTTTATGCGTGCGCATGCGCTTTATTGTCCAATGTCATTTAACGTTAGCGTTACCGTGAGTGAAACCGGGCCTGCACAAACTCCCTATTTTCAAATAGTAAGTTCGCTTATATAACGGAGTTTAGAATGAGCGATTATTCGTTTTTCTAAAACAGAATAACTATTTGTAGCTGATTTTAAAAGCGCCATCTTGGCATTAGGTATGATCTGGCAGAATGGTGTCTTTCCAAGCAGGGTGGATCTAAACCGCGAGTTCCGAAATGTTAGAACCCAGCATCTCAAAAATGAAAAATAATTAAAATGCAGATTATTTTAAAGCCGGTTCGGTCCAGCTGGAGTATTTGCTACCAGTAGACATATTTGGCCGCGTTAACTATGCCATTACAGCAGTTACAGTACACTTTGGATATAAATCAGTGCGGCGAGATGATGTAATTCGTGGTGCTAAATACGCCAATCTGCAAAGGATTATGTATATGAAAATATGGATAACGGTTTACGGTTTGGTAACGGAACCTTACATGAGCAATAATTATAGATCGTGAGCATGTGTAAATCTCCAAATAATGAAAAGTCGCCGTGGGTGGCAAGCTATCCTAGCTGTTCCGTAGTTTTTATCGAAGAAAACATATGGAGTACTGTTTTCTTAGAGCAAATTATTAACTATACATGTACGCAAGTCGCCCAATTATGAAAAATCGCCATAATTGGTGAATACGCAAGGTGTTCCATGGGTTTCCCATAATTAAAAATAGTGCGAAGTTTAAATTTTTATGTTCCATGGAACATGCAAGAACCAAGCAATGTGTAGCTCGGTAACATTCTATCTGATCCAACCTTTGGGTTTTGCTTGTTGAAATCATGCCTAATTTTACGAATAAGCCTCATTAGGAGCCGAATGCCTCATACGAAAAGCGAGCGTAGCGAGTCTAGAGGCTTTGGCCTCTAGTCCTTTGAAAAAAAAAAAAGAAATTAAAAATCAAGGCAACACATTTGCTAAAACTTATCTTGGTGACGAAATGTAGGACCAAAGGTGACTTGTTTATGCGTTGTTTTCCTTTAACCTGTAAGTTGCATCGTATCTGCATATTTAATTTTCGAAATTTGTTTTGAGAACCTCCATTTAAATAACCCACGAGCAGCCAATGACCAGAGGTACTGCTTGAACATGGAGGACATTGTTGTCATGGCGGATTTCACGCACACCAACTCCCTTTACTGTACACTGTTCCACTGCGGTCCAGCCAAGAGAGGTTTTCACCCTCCCAAGCCAACGCCCCCTAGAGAGGAAAGCCGCGGCGCTTACTTGTGACGTCACACCGAGTAGGTAAAGCAAAGCGTTTCCATTGGGTTTCTCCTCTCTCCCACGGCGCGGGAGCGAGGAGAAACCCAATGGAAACGCTTTGCTTTACCTACTCGGTGTGACGTCACAAGTTAGCGCCGCGGCTTTCCTCTCTAGGGGGCGTTGCCCAAGCACGGGCCGAGTCGGTGATGCTTCTACTTTGCGTGTTGATATAGTAATGAAGCTTAGCGACTAGGCCACTGCGAGACTTCAGTAGCGTAACTGGCCACGATACCTTTTTGGCGCCCCTCCCTTCATTTTTTAAAACTTTCTTTCTCTTAGGGACGATTTGGCGCCCCCTTGTGTGTGGCGCCCGCGTATGATAGATCCCCTGGCCGAGCCGTTCTTCGGGGCAACCTCCCAGGGCCTCTAAAATTTAAGGCCGCTAAAAAACTGTTGAATTTATGAATATCAAGTAGTCAATTTAATTTCCTGACCTAGAACTGAAAACCGGACATCAGTAAGTATAGCCGAGAAAAAGTACAGAGTTTGCAATTTCGTCTAGAGCTTTCTTTTTCAAATTTGCTGCATGGTAAGTAGCTAGAATGCATCTTTTACACTATGGAAGCGAACTGCAGTAAAATCGTAATTAATCAAATTTACTTAATTAGTCAGTAGTAGCAGTGGTTTTTTACGTGTGAGGGGGTGTGTGTGTGTCAAGATCCACAATTTAGTAAGTAAACAAAATTTGTAAGCTGCAATTTTTACTTTTCCGAATATGTACCATGTAATTAAAGTATTGTCATCATGAAAAAATTCGACATGGAGATTTTGGCGTATTGACACGTTTAAGGTCTTCTGAATTCATTTATGCTATTTTTACGAGATGTATGTATGTATCTATGTATGTGTGTGTGTGTGTGTGTGTGTGTGTGTGTGTGTGTGTGTATGTGAGTGAACACGATAGCTCCTAAACGGGGCATTCGATGAGCTCAAATTGGGTATGTATGTTATAAGCCACCATCGTAAGACCGGTATTGATTTTGATGTGTATAGGACGTATAGTTTTTCTACAGTGCTGCGACAAAGATTTCTTTTACATTATGGCCTATGGGGGGAAATTCTTGAAAGTGCGCTAGTGTTTAAACGGCGCATTGGATTGAGCTTCAATTTGGTATATGTGTTTGAATTATTCATCGATTAAAATGTATTTAAATGGTTGGCAATGATCTTAATCGTAAGTGTTCGGAAAGTCGAGTGGAGTCACTCCAGATTTTTTGTTTTTGGCAGCTAAATCTGTTCCTTGACACCCTCCCCCTACAACGCTATTGTGGAACTTGCAGTGGAAAGTGCTTTTCATCAATGCGTATGGCAGAAGCTGTCTTTTTTCTTTCTTTCCTCGAAAGTCTGATGATATCTTCTGGGCTCAAATCGTTTAAAAATAAATCATGGGAATCTCAATCGTGTGGTGATCTTATTTTCGTCAAGTGCCAGCTGTCAGCATTTTTTTTTATTTTTCCAGTGTCAAAAAGGAACGTACCAATCTTTTACGAACCGCCTGTTTTCACCTACACGCTTTTATCACGAAATAGATCACGTTCTAATAATCGTGGAACGGTTTGGCTATTCCTGCGAAAGAAATAGTATTCGATTTCAAAAAAAAAAAAAAAAAAATTAAAAGCCCACTTTATCCTTACCATTTGTCAAAACCACTTGTATGCTCCCGTGTATATAATTTAACACTGCCAGGAGAAGAAGCGCGTACTTATGCAACTGGCTTCTAATATCTTCTTGCGCCATTATTTTTTTTTTAATTTCCCCTCATAAGCTCTCCCTTCCTTTTTTTTTTTTTTTTTTCTATGATTCTTTTTTCACGCACCCTAATATTTGATACTTTTAAAAGGATTGCGTGATTGACGTACTGTTGGTGGTATCTCTCCATCGTCGAGGTTGAGCTTTATTTTTTTATGTTTTATTTTTTTAATTTTTCTCTCTCTCTCTCTCTGGGTCTTCAATGCCGCTCAGTTGTCGCGCGGGGAGAAAAAAAAAAAGTTCTAAGAAATCGCCGTCAAAGGAGGCAACAGTTTGGCGTGGAAATTCAAGCTGTCAAACGGGCCCGGGTCAGAGGTCGAATTTCAGTCCAAACCCAAGATGTCGTAGGGTGATACATATATAGGAGGCTCTCTGATGCAGGCCAGATGTCTGTGTATGAGGCTAGGGTTTTATAAGCGCTAGACCGCCGCGTATGCGTCTGTCGGTTGATTTATGAGTTGAATTTTCTTTTAATATATTGTTTATATCGGGGGTGTTCGAATCACAAGACCGATACTGTTTTGCAGGGAATGTCATTTCCCGGTGGCAATGGCTGTCAAAATGTGTCAGGCACGCCTCGTAAATTACAAATATTAATATTAATGTTACCAGAGAACAAACTGATATACGTGGCATTTTTTTTTACCGATGAATGATTTTTTTTTTTTTTTTTTGACATTCGTGAAAAACTGTCATCGCTGCACAATTTCCTCATTGTCTTTCCTGTAAGAGCCCACGAGCAGACAGATTAAAACGAAAGTACAAATTTAAAGGTATTTGTTTTTAGTCAGCATAATCGATTAACCCTTTAATGCGCAGTGTTCCCGCTCTGGGAACATCAAACTCTGACGTTTTGACTGTTGCCATTTCTATAAAGAATAGATTCGATTTCTATAAAAAATAGTTGCGTGTGACATAGCTCCGCGAGAATCCTTTACTTTTTAGCACGTCATTTTCCGTAAAAAAAAGGGTCACGATTATTTTTAACAGCACTGACATCTGCTGAAAAATGAAAAAATGCGTGAACAGCTGGATAGATTGCCCAATGCTGAAAAAAGGGCAGCCGTTGCCATCGCTCGACTTAACTGCCAGCAAGATGGCGGACGATCGAAGCGTTCATCGCGTGCCACAGATCTAAAGACCCTTTTTTGACGACAGCTGGCTGTGCCGCACAGCCAGCTGTCGTAAAAAAAGGGTCTCTCGTCGTCAAAAGGGTCGACAAAAAAAAAGGCGGAATAGCAAATTTGAAGCTCGCTTAGAATTATACGTAGGACCGGCATCGGTTACTTATCAAAGTACATACAAAAATTAAAGCAAAACTATACTAAACAAAATCAAGATTTGAACGTATTTGTAAGAAAAAGATATCGCCCAGTCATAGAAATCTTAGTAATCAAGGGGGGCAATCCGATGAAATTGCTACTCTCCTGAACGGCGCAGTTACGTCACTGAATGCTTTGTATGTCCCTGTAAAAGAAGCTACCAGTTTTGATAGAAATGCATAATGTTATTAGCCTTAGTAACAGATACAGTCGAACACGCTTATAGTCTAAGAGCCAGCGACCGCCAGACCTTCGTCATAGTATAAAAGCTGAAACTTTCTCTGCGCATATTCCCCAACAGAGGTAGGAACAATCGGCCACTATAAAGTTTGGAGGATCGTGGCTTTGGCAGGTAACAGGTGGCAAAGGTGTAAAAAATTGCCGAAAATTACGTCATTTCATAAAGCTTCATTTTTTTATAGGTTCTTCTTCGCAGTACTAGAAATCACTTTATCCCTTGCCAGACACTTTTCCATCGTGGCAAACCCCCGCCAGACAATCTCAAAGTCATGGAAAACTGTTGTGTTCGTAAACTCCCGCGACGAAGTACGTCAAGCTGTCACAAAGTGCCAAGCACATTTTATACTGCTACTTTTGAACGTTCTTAGGCGCGAACTTTCTTGCAGCGAGCTCGTAATAGAATGACGTTTTTTAAGACTTTGAGGCTGTCTGGTGGGGGTTTACCACGATGGAAAAGTGTCTGGCAAGGGATAAAGTGATTTCTAGTACTGCGAAAAAGAACATATAAAAAAATTAAGCTTTATGAAATGACGAAATTTTCTGCAATTTTATACACCTTTGCCACCTGTTACCTGCCAAAGCCACGATCATCCAAACGTTATAGTGGCCGAATGTTCCTACCTCTGTTGGGGGGTATGCGCAGAGAAAGTTTCAGCTTTTATACTATGACGAAGGTCTGGCGGTCGCTGGCTCTTGCTCTATTACTGTAAGCCGGATGTGATGAGAACCCCGATATAAAGAGAGAAATTGAAATAAATGGTTGGTTCAATGTTGAAATTTTTTTTATTTTTAGCAATCCCGATTATCAAAAACACTGGGATTTAAAGAACAAACTGTTTCGATACCTTTACACTCGTTATAAGCAAGTTCGACTGTACCAATTTTACAGTGCTTGAAGTTTATGAACGTCCCTAAATTGCATTTTTGAACAATAACTACTGTAAACTGTAATGTATTAGAACTCTTTTGAGTATTCAGTTGCTGCAAATACTGCAAACTAGTTTCTCTGTAGGAAATGAGGTTACCGTTGATTAATATTTAAAGATCGGCATCATCTTACAAAGTTTTCGAAACAGTGCAGATTTTTCCGACTCTAGAGGTACTATACGTCTGCCAGGCGGTTGGAAAATGTTGTCACACATTCAAAGAAAATAAAATGCAAAAGAGGTAGAAAAGCATTAAAGACCTGCTGATCTGCGTAGTTTTAAAGTGCAATAAGTTGATGCTCTATTTATATGTTTTTATTTTCTAACAATTAAAGGAATGACCTCAATTTTCGTTTGATTTTTTTAGTATAACATCAGTGAATTCTGTTACTTCACTAATGTTAAAAATATGATATAAAAGTAATTATCTTTTTAAAATGGAAAATGATAAAATAGTTTTCATTAATACAAATAGGAATTGCCAGAAAATACCTTTTAACAATTCATACAGATCATAAACACTTCTGGCAGAGAAAGCGCCCTCTAGTGTTAGATTATTTAAAACCTGGCAACAAGAGCGAAAGAGCTTGACGAGGATTTGAACAACAATAACGTTCAGTATTCAGTTCAATTTCATTGATTTCTAAAAATTGACGCCATTTAAAAAAAAAAAAAAAATTAAGTAGTTAGCTGCTTTAACTGTTTTAAACTTGTCTTGGGTCGATCTATGGTGGTTTCCAAACTGTATTTTTGCATGTTGTATTTTAATGACTCATAGATTTTGGCAAACGCATATTGGTGAATCACTTAAAGTTGAAAATCACACAACTGTTTTCTTTTTCAATCGAAATTTAGGATATAAACATTTTTCGTTATTCTTTATATTTAAAATCTATTGATTATACTTATATGGAGTTATGTTAAGTTTGCAGCATCAGAAACATAACAACATCACCACACTATTGGCTGTAAAGAATGATGCACGAACGTTGGTTCATCTTTAGGCAAAAATACTGCAGAAGATCCACTGGAACTATATTTAAAATGTGATGACGTCCCGCAGTGACCTAGTCGCTAAGGTAGCTCCTCCGATCCCATAAGAAAGCGGAAAGTGAAGCTGCTTCGACCTTAATCAGTGCTGGGGGAGGGGGGGGGGGTACCTCTCTCGGCTGGACTGCTGTGGAACCGTGCACCCTATGGGGGGGGGGGATAGCGCATATAAAATCTGTTCGTGGTTCCAGAGTCCTGCATGTTCAAATGATCCGGACAAACCTGTCCCGGTTTTAAATCTTTCGGAGTGACTTTTTTTTTTTTCTTTTCTTTTTGAAGTGTGTGTTCTACAACTGAATCGTTATTTATTTAAAGTGGTGTAAGTCCATAATATATCATATGGAAATACTTTGTAAGGGTTTGTATTTGAATGGTTAGAATTCAGCAATATATATATATATATATATATATATATATATATATATATATATAACATTACAATTCAAAAGCCTATGAAAATCCCATATTTCTGGAACTACGCAGTTTAATTCAGTTGGAACAAAGAAATCCGCTTTCAAAAACTTCAATTAATACACGGTCCCTTGCAGTGGCGCACCCAGGATTTTAGTTTAGGGGGGGCTGGGCTACATATGAATACTGCTGAATTCGGCCATAGTGACCTCGGTTAGTTACAACTCTCTTATAACGTCCAAATATTCGGTACCACTTGATTTGCCCATACAACACAAGACCACAAACAAAAACTCATTATAGAGTCATAAATAATTATCTGATCTTTTGAGCGACGTTGTAACCGTGTGTGTGTAACAGTGTTTCAACTAACTGTAAGCATTTATTTAAAAACTTTTTTAAATAAATGTCTTTTTTGGTTAGAAATAATTTGAAGACAATTAAAAAAAGAAAGAACTAAAAAAAGTTAATTCATTAGCGACAATTTTCATTTTTTAATGCTTTTCACTTATAACTTTCTACCTTTAGGGGGGGCTTCAGCCCCCATAGCCCCCTCCGTGCGTGCGCCTATGGTCCCTTGCAACTCCTTTGTAATTTTGTAGATGGTCCCGGCAGCCAGCCACATAGGCGTCTTAAAAGTCATAACAAATCTTGGAAAACCGCTGCCCAGATTTAGCTCTTGGCGAATAATTGCAATGCTTTTTAGTCATGTGACACGACCTCGGAAGGTGATAAAAGCGGATGCATCATCCCTGGAGCAGAACTTTCGCGTGACGCAACTGCCAAATAAAGATGTATTTAATCCAAATAAAATTATGTAACCGCAGTCGGAGTTCGACTTATTTCTTCCATCCTTGGCCTGACTACGACTACAAACAGCGGGCGGCCGGGATCCAGCCAGGAGACTCAACAGCCATGCCTCTCCCTCGCCTAACCCTTCCGGTTCCACGACACAACTTTCCCGTAGCGCCCTAATGCTACATATATATATACAGGGTGTCCAGCCTTAATGCGACCCAATAGCTAATACCCGAACCGTTCGGTTTAGATATGCACTTCCAATTTGAAAAATGTTTTCAAAAAGGTAAAGAATTTTTTACGCGCTTTTCGAACAAAAAAAACCCATTTAGAAAAAAATTACAAAAATTAAATTTTTATACGGTCCCCAGGTCCTATCACTTATATTTAGGAAAAGATGCAGTACACAAAAACAAAGTAAACACAAAAAGTTTCATTTTATTACGATAAGAGAACTGACCG
Source organism: Cheiracanthium punctorium (assembly GCA_038373885.1). Classification (NCBI taxonomy): domain Eukaryota; kingdom Metazoa; phylum Arthropoda; class Arachnida; order Araneae; family Cheiracanthiidae; genus Cheiracanthium; species Cheiracanthium punctorium. Next base: position 188,883 of record JAWZYV010011606.1, read on the forward strand.
AGTTATGGAACTTTCAAAATCATACATTTATTTCATCCATTTTCTCGGCCAGTTTCAATAAGCTAGTAAGGGACCGTCTTGAAAATGGCCGAGAAAATGGATGTAATGTATGACTTTCAAAATCATACATTTATTTCATCCATTTTCTCGGCCAGTTTCAATAAGCTAGTAAGGGACCGTCTTGAAAATGGCCGAGAAAATGGATGTAATGTACGATTTTCAAAGTTCCATAACTCGGTCAGTTTTGATTGTAATAAAATGAAACTTTTTGTGTTTATTTTGTTTTTGTGTACTGCATCTTTTCCTAAATATAAGTGATAGGACCTGGGGACCGTATAAAAAGTTAATTTTTGTAATTTCTTTCTAAATGGGTTTTTTTTAGTTCGAAAAGCACGTAAAAACATTATTTACCTTTTTAAAAACATTTTTTAAATTGGAAGTGCATATCTAAACCGAACGGTTCGGAAATTAGCTATTGGGTCACATTAAGGCTGGACACACCGTATATGTGTGCGTGTGTGTACATATATATCCCAATTACTGTTTTTGTTATGTTTTCTATCTTTTTAACATCTTTGTTCTGGCAACAATATCATCTGGTTGTTTAATTTCTCTCTCTTTTTACTTCCTTGTACGTAGTATAAGGAAGTAATGTGATCCCGAAAAATTTTGGGGGCCAAATTTCGACAAAAAAACCGATTTTGACTACCTCTAAATTGAATTTTAAAAATTTTTTCGATGCATCTCATCGTAGGCTATCATGCACGATCATATTAATGCGTCTGCAACTCATTTTGACCAGCGGCGAGTTTATTGTGGCCAGTTTTTCCATGCCGTCTGTACGTACGTACGTATGTATGTAACTCGCATATCTCAAAAACTATTGGTCGTAGAATGTTGAGATTTGATATTTAGGATTGTTCTATGATCTAGTTGTGCACCTCCCCTTTTGGTGATAATCGAATGGATAGTTTATGTACAGGACCGCCCAAAAGATTCGAAATACATTACGCTCTATGGGCCGATATTCATTAAACTCGCCTAACTCAAAAGCAATTAGGCGTAGAACGTCCAAACTTCATATTTTGGATATTTGTAACATCTAGTTGTGCACCTCCCCTTTTGGTTCCATTCGACTGGATAGTTTATCTACAGGACTGCCCAAAACATTCGAAATACATTACGCTCAATGGGCCGAAATTCATTAAACTCGCATATCTCAAAAACTATTAGGCGTAGAATGTTGAAACTTTATATTTAGGAACGTTGTAACATCTAGTTGTGCACCTCCCCTTTCGGTTCCATTCGACTGGATAGTTTATCTACAGAACTACCCAAAAGATTCGAAATACATTACGCTCTATGGGCCGAAATTCATCAAAGCGTTTTTTAGAGGTATTGGGCTATTTCAAACGACTCAGAAGTGATATTTGCTGTAAAGAGTTAGAAAATGAATTTCTCCATTAAAAAAAGTGTCTTTATCATTTATAGTTCAGCTACAGGAACACTCAAAAGATTTCCAATACATTACGGTCAATGGCAATTTTAGGGGCATTCATCCATTTCAAGCACAATGCCGTCCTACCACATAAGTTAGGTAATGGTCCGACTACGGTCACGTGACTCCCTCAAGAACTATCCAAAAGTCGCCAAGCTTGGCGACTTTTGGTGTACGTGTGTGCATATTTAACTCTCAAATCTCAAAAAATATTATGAAATTTCATATATAAGATTGTTGTATCATCTAGTTGTGCATCTCGATTTTTGGTTCCAATCTACTGGAGAGTTTATTTACAGAACCACCGAAAAGAATTTCAGTACTTTAATGTCTATGGACATCTTCAATATAATACAACTGTAGACGGTCATTGTTTGGTTCATGCCCAAAATCTCGCCGTCTGTCCTCGGCCTTGGCGAGTTTTGGCGAAATATCGCCAAATTTGGCGATATTCAGTTATTTGGTCCATGCCCAAAGTATCGCCATTTGTCATCGTACTTGGCGAGTTTTGGCGAAATATCGCCATATTTGGCGATAATCTGTCATTGTTTGGTTCATGCTTAAAATCTCGCCAAATGTCGTCGAAATTGACGAGTTTCGCCGAAATATCGCCAAATTTGGCGCCAAAAATTATTTCGTATTTTGTATAACTGTAAAACTTTAACCCGTAGAATTTTGAACTTTTGTATTTAGAACTATTGTAATATCTAACTGTTTTCAATATCTTTTTTGACAGCAATCGACTGAGAATTTATTTACAGGGTTTGCCAAATGACTTTAAATACATTGAGGTGTATGAATGCATTCAATTCATTGAAAGTCTGTGGTCAATGATACGGTCAATGATACGGTACAATGGTGGCGAGATTTTGGGGATAGCCAAACTACTTTGGCTATCCCCAAAATCTCGCAGACTATCTCAAGTTTGTCGGCTTTTGGTGAAATATCGCCAAATAAAGTGTTAGAAGGAAATCTTTCAAATTGAACTCAGCTTGGCGATATCGAAATATTTGGCTAGAAATCGCTAAATCTTACTATTATTGATATTTTATCTCTTTCAAAGAAATAAGTTTAGAGGAAGTGCGTCGAAAATATTTTTGATCTAATAGACGTGCAAGGAAGTCATGTGTTGGACACATCAGATTTTTTACTCTTTGGATCTTGCTGCTTTTTTGGTACTTAAATTTCTACGCTGGCATCACCTTTTTCGATTTATTGTATTGGCTTCATCTCTGAGATTTTTACTCTATGTTTGGTTCTTTACCACGTTTGTTTTTTCTACATTAATTATGGCCGTGCCCCTAGGTTGATTTTAATGACTCTTATTGGCATGCAACCTACAGAAACCTACCAATTTTTGTTTTTCCATTTAACTAGATAACTCAAGTGGCGGCACCTAAAGATTAGGGCTTGATTAATCTAGTTTCCAGTTCACCTCCACTTTTTTAGGTTCTTGTAGTTAGGCTTAGGTACACGAGATCTCGCTTGGCTAATACTTCGAACTTTTTTTAGCTCTTATAGCTCTGTTTTCTTCTGCTACCTAGGTTTGTGTACAACACTTAAGGTCTGTGCCTCCATTATTATTCGTGTTTTGGGGGATTTTTAATATATATATATATATATATATATATATATATATATATATATATATATATTTAATGCTATTTCTGTTATGTGCTTACTCTCGATCCATGGATTAATGGGATATCCACAGAGGCGTAGCCAAGGGGGGGGTTAGGGGGGTCATAACCCCTCCATGAGGAATTTTTTGCCATACAAAATGTATATTCTTCACTACATTGTCACACCCACGGATACATATATATGAGTTGTAGTAGTCGTAACCCCCCCCCATGAAAGATTTCTGGCTACGCCCCTGGATATCCATATTACGTAAGTTTGTCTGTTTCATATTAATTATATATATATATATATATATATATATATATATATCAGTTCATTCTTGTATAATTTGGTTCTATGTATTTCGAATTTCATACTGTTTGGCCCTCTGATTCTGATGATATACTTTTTTCCTGGGGGGTATGCCACTTTTGAAGTAATATATTTTGCGTTTTACTTATTAATGACTATGTCATTTTATTTCACCCCCTTTATTGAAAATTGTCCGGAAAATGTGTCCCAAAAAAAGCGACATCATTTTACATATATTTTAATACTATTATTTCATAACAGCTTTAATCTATTGTTACAATATTTCGTAAGCTGCAGAATATGCATCCCATGTATTTTTCTATAAATAGGTTGCAATCATAAAAATTTCATCATAGGGTTACCAAGCGAAATACACGAAAGATGAGAGATAAAATGACATAGTCAATTAATATCGTTTTAATATGGCAATAATGAAACTTAAAAATTAGGGGATTCAGGGGGGTCTCCCCCTGACGAGGCTCGAACAGCCAAGTATTATATATATATATATATATATATATATATATCAGTGTGGAAATAAGATCCAAATATTTAATGGCACCACAAACTAGGGGGTGTACTCTAGTTGGTGGTGCCACTCAAAACATTTAACAAATTGGTTAATCAAGCATTCGAGAATTATGTTGACTGAAAGAAGCAATAATCACAGTAAACAGCATAATTTCAGCAAGTTTTATTTGTACATACTTGCAAATGCGATTGCAAGTTCATATAATGTCACTGTACAAAGTTAAGAAGAAACAGGACCCACCCTTACAAGGATGCTTAACAAAAAAAAATCTCGACAGGAAGGACTGCTTTGCGCATGTACAATACCAACTTCATAATATATTAACTCTCTTTGCAGCTGTATATATATATATATGTATATAATAGATGAGTTTGATTTCAGTTCTGTATTGCACATTTTTTTTAAAGAAGTCTCTTTTCTTGAACACAATTTATGAAAGGTTTCTCACTCATCTGTGACGACTATAAAAAAAAGTTTTGTCTTCGTCAATGTGCACATGTAATAGGAATGTAATTGCAAACCTACACCAGTCCTGATTCACATATGTATGAGGAATGCACTATAACCCGGCCTGCGATTGTATATGCTCAAGTCCAAATGAGCATGCGTGAAATAACGAACATCTGTACGTCGATTAACTCAGAGAAAAAATGTAATTAATTCATTGTACATTTGGTAAGAAAATATTCAATGAAGCAGAAACAGTGAAATTTTTGTTAGGGCTGGTACATAAATTCGAATGCAAAATAAAATATAAGAAGAAATAAAAGAAATGGAAAAAAAGGGTAGTATTTATTTTACAAAATAGTGTTTCCCCATGAAAGTGCTTTGAATGCTTTCTGTCTCTTTTACAATTTATTTATTTTTAATATAATTTTTCTTTATATCTTTTATCGTTATATATCATTTTTTTTCATTTTTTAATCATTTTTCTATAAGTAATTTTTATTAAAAAGATAAAGGCATTCCTGTAGCTTCGTATTAAAAAAAAATTTAAAGAAAAAAAAAAGTGGTTTAAGTGGCAATTTTTTTTTTTTTCCCTTGAACATCCATTATAAAAATGAAGAGTTTAAAAGCTATAGAAATAATAATGAAGTATCAAAAATGTAAAATTTTGAAGCATCTAGAATTTTTTTCCGTTGGAGAGGCAAAAAGAATGTGATAGGGTTTTCTTAAACAGTGATTTAATGTGCATAACTGCTGAAAATTGCAACAGTAATGTTTTTCAATCTATCTGATTTTTTGCCCGAAGATAGCATATCAGACACATATTAATAATATGTTTAATAGTTGCCTTGTTTTTCACGTTTTGATCCAAGTATTGTGACAACCGAAGAACCTGCAAAAAGTATATTTCATAATGCAACAGTAAATCACCGTCTTTTAAGAAAATTAATGACGGACTTTTCAATGCTGTTGACGGAATTTCAGTAAGTTGCAAATTATTTCTAAAAGTTTTGGAATATTTTTCGTCATTCATAACCAAAACGCCTGCACAACGATACAGGGTGTCGCTTTTTATACAGTGGAACCTGCTTAATGGAATATCGGTTAAAGGAATGCCCCCCCCCTTATTGTAATAAATTTTCAATGTACCAAACCGTAATTATTTGCCTATGTGATCCTAGATACTGTCTGGCTGCGTGTAGCGTGGAAAATTGGCAAACTGCCGGTAAAGGTGATGATGGGAAAACGGGCGGAGTGGATACAATTCTTTCGTCTTGTTTATTTCTGTGTAATTGTATGTGGCTATTGTGCTTTGAATTCTTAGTCGTCGTTCATTTGGTTTGATAGTATAAATCGTTGTTTTTTGACAACTACGTCTGAATAATTTAGCAGCAACTGCCATCCCCAACAACTTATGACGTGCTCGTTTCCTCGTCTTAACCGGATGTTTACGTTTTCATCTAATCGGTAGTCGAAAGTAATGAAATATCCCTCTTATTAGAATAAAGGTGCATGACAAATTGGGAATTCCACTAAGCAGGCTCGACTGCATTTTGAACAATGTGTTGACAGAGAATGAAAATCGATTAGTTACAGGGTTTTTGGTGGTAGAAACTTTGACTCCAAGTCAAAAATAGGAACTTTGCGGAACACAGTGAGGTTTATTTTCGTCTTCTTTTTTTTTTTCAGTGAATGCAGCATCTATAATTTAGTATGCTCATGAAATGTCTTGTTCAGATGCCTTGTCACATTTTCATCTTCTAGCGCAAATCCTTCAGTAAGTATGATTCATGGTGCGCGCGCACACGATGTTGTATCACAAAAGAGAATGCTTTACATATGCGATGAGAACAATGTCCCGTAATGCTTTATACATTTACGGCTATAGGCAGGGTGTTCGGATACCACGTGGACGCAAAACGAGCAACCTCACCGGAAGAACGTAAAAAAGTTGTCTCTCATAAATGCCCTACGTCTGCAGCACGTAAATTTTCGTGAAAATGCAAATCGAAGAAGTGTGGCATCACTCCGTAAATGAGCTTTAAATCGACAGGAACAGCAGTACTCATATATGAAGTAATATTTACGTAAATAGTTAAGTAATCCCACACATGTCGAAACCTGCGGAGTATTTACCATGCGATCCTAAATATCCTTCTGTCGACAAAAAAAATGAAGACAGCAACCAAATCATTTTATTAAGTAACTGCGGTTCGTTGATTGCTACTAAAAACATAAAACATTCAGTAAACGTCTTTCATTTGGCCGATGTAAGCAGATGTCGTTGCGATCGATTGAAGCGACACGTTTGTACGCAAGTAGAAAATCTGAAGCTTCTGGTTGGATGGAAGAGCTCGAAAAATGTATCCAAGACTACTCGGAGCAGTGTCATATGGCTCAAAAAATCCCTTCATTTTACTTCTTAACAGCCTACGCAAAATATGCGCAGAACGATGCTAAAAAGATTGAAAGCAGTGCCATTTGACCGGGGTCATCATGAATCTTCTATCAGGTTTACTTGTTTACTTGTTACTTGTTACTTGTTTACTTTATGCTGGTAAAAACCCAAAGAATAACAGCGCAGCGGTGTTACCAAGTGGTACCGGTGTTACCAAGTTACTTGGTGTGGAACCAACTAAAATAAAGTATAAAGAACTAAATAAACTGATATAACTTATTGGTGGACTACTATGAAGATAATAAACTATTATGAACTTAAAAGACTTCATTTATGGACCACTGAGACGAATACTCTGGACTGAATCTTTGGAGGTTGCTGTCCTTTTTATACTATTGTTATTGTTATTACTAATTTATTAATCTTATTATTATGTATTTCTAGTTCTACCGCAGGCTATTTGTGTTTTGCCAGCGGTATAGTTTTTAGTTCTTTTTTGGTTTCAAATAAACGGGTAGGGGGGGCGGTCGGGCTCCTTCCGCGGCTTTGGACTTGGGGGCCGGGCCCGTCGAGCTGTGGCCCGAGGAGGTCTTGGCCTTAGCAACGGGCTGGTGTCGCTTTACCGAGCGAGCTGGACTCTTCTTCCCCGGAGGGATAATGGCCGTAAACCCTCGGGTCAGCCCCTCCGGTGGGTATCTTACACTATCTTACACTTGTTTACTTCGATGAGTCATCCAAAGAGCCCTACGAATGATTACTTATTGTTTCCAGCACTTAGATACGCCATCTAACAGCCGAATCTAACCAATTAGAAACGTTCGCAGGCCTCTTTCGATGACTCATCGAAGTACACAACCAGGCCCGGTAGAAGATTCATGATGGCTCCGATCTGACTGACATCAGTCTAACCATGACGTTTAGCTACAATTTATATTTTTTGTAACTGTCCAAGGTTTCGAAATACTCATTTCTTTAAATGTCACTACATTTTGAATCTTGCAAGTTCCAGTAGAAGTTATTTCCGATATCCTGGATTCATAATCATACTTAATCTTTTGCAATTTTTCTCGAAAACTTCGTGCTGTTGAGGTAATTGTTCTGTGGACAACTCTCATGGAGCAAAGATTCTCCTTCTGGTATCTGAACTGCCCTATGCACACTACACACTCGTCGACAGGGTGACTATGTGGAGGAGAGATGTCCATTTTCAAAACAGTTCCTGGAACGATGTCAAAGGCAACGGCTCACCACCAGGGGACATGTGCCGCGGAACCAGGGACGCCATGGCTGTGCTGCCTTCGTATTCCATGGGCGGCGGGGGCGGGAGAGATGGGGCGTGCGTGCCTTCGCTTCCCCCGCACGGGCTGGGCTCGGAAAACGAACTCGTCGCTCCGGGGCTGCTGACGTGCGGGGGCTGAGAAGACTGCGGAGTGTTTTGAGAGCTTTGGCCACTCTGCTGGTGGTCAATCCCTCGCAGGTTGTTTCTGCGCCATTTTGCTCGGGCATTCTGGAACCAAACCTGCGGAGAAGAAATAAGATGATTATTGTAAACGACAAAACTTTATTAATTGCTTTGTACAGATATTTTCAGTTGTACACGCCAGTTGCAGACGTTTCCAAAAGTTTCATCATTAAGTCTTTTCAAACGTTCTATGCCTCGTGTATACTAGCATATTTTAGTGATGTGCTTGAGTTTGTTTTAATTACATATTTTTGCAAGAGATCGGTAACCGACTTTTTGCAATTTAATGCATTTCATCATTTTCTCAGATTGTGTTGTTGTTGCAATATTGCATTATCTCATGTGTTGATTGTTTAAAATGCATATTACTGCTGCAAATACATCAGTATACTCCTGCACCCGCCTCGTTCATTGCTCATTTTTTATAGGACTTTGGCATAAATAGTGCTATTGAGTAACTACACAGCAATCGGTATCAAAAACCTTTATTTACCGCTGCAAAAAGAACAGGCAAAGTGATCCTGCACAAAGTTGATTTTCGGAACGTGAATAACGTTAAAGAGTAAATGTGAGCAAGACGTTCCTCAAACTGTCAGTAAATTTAAGATTTCTAGACAATTTACGGACTTTAGGAGAGCGGTACCCCAAGAACAACAAGTATACGTGATGATCATTTGCTAAAAGGATGATCGTATGATCTCCAACAATCTCTTGGAATAATAATATTTCAGTTACTCTTTTTATTAAAGTCCTCAATCTCAGTTTGAGGACTGCGCTATTTCAAAACTTTTGATCACATATATTTTACCGTTGCAAAATTCCCTTAAATTTGAATCGCAACAGTAAACAAAAAAAGTTTTTTTTCCATTTCATTACTCTACCGTCTATAATAAAGTCTAAATAATTGTCAACACATATATATCAACACATAAGATAATGTAATCATCTATTGTGGTTGTGCATGTGCTACTCCGGCTTATTAAAGCATCGGCCTCATACAGAAAGGCGGTAACAGGCCTAAAAACTTACAATTGATTGCAATTAAAACAAACTCAGGCATACCTCGAAAAAAGCATACACGAGGCAAGGAACTATTCAATGATGATAAGTGAAACTATAAGTGAAAATTACAAAATTACACTATGATTCGCATTAATATGAAAAAACCTTTTTACAGACAAACAAAGAGAGTAGTTAATTATTAACCCAGTGACATTACATTCTAGCAATTTTACTTCTAACTACTTGAAAGTTCATGATAATGAAGCTATATAGGGTTTCGATAGCTAATTAGGACAATCGTTTTGTAAAGTTTTTAACCGTCAAATTATTCAATAAAATGTGCAAAGATTACCAATCGAGACCATCACTACATTGCAATAGTAATTAATTTAGACAATTTTTAAATTGTTAAGTGCTAAAACTAACCGTAAACTTTGTACCTTTGAAATATTGGATGCGATTAAATTTCCGGTTGTGTTTTTGTGAAGGCGAGACATATATTTGATAATCGAAAAGTCTGTTCAACTAATCAAAGGATCCTGTGATAAAGATTTAATACTCGAAGTGCAAAAGACCTTCAGTTTGCTGTAAAAATATATTGGCATCCCAGTGTCTCTATGGAATCTTTCTTCAGGGAAAAAACATTTAAGAATAATTAATCTTATAACACATCTTTTTCATTTAACCCTTTAACGCGCAGTGTTCCCGCTCTGGCAACACCAAACTCTGACGTTTTGACTGCTGCCAGTCACGAAGAACAGATTTGATTTCTATAAAAATAGTTGCGGGTGACATAGCTCCACGAGAATCCTTTACTTTTAGCACGTTATTTCCCGTCAAAAAATTGTCCTGATTATTTTTAACAGAACTGACATCTGCTGAGAAATGGAAGAATGCGAGAACAACTAGATAAATTGTCCAATGCTGAAAAAAGGGCAGCCGTTGCCATCGCTCGACTTAACTACCAGCAAGATGGCGGACGATCGAAACGTTCATCGCGTGCCACAGATCTAGAGACCCTTGTTTTTAACGCAGCTGGCTGTGCGCGTTAATTATGCACGGCAACGTTAATTATGCTGACTAATCCGAAAATTTCGGGGGTTATACATCTATATTCCACCCCCCTGGATACGCCCAGACCAAAAATAAGGATGTCGATCGAATCACCAACAGCGTGCCACACAACAAGTTGTGTCAAAGAAGTTCTTTGTGGCACGCAATACAGATACATTTCGTCCGTCATGTTGCTGGTAGTTAAGTCGAGGGATGGCAAAGGCTGCATTTTTTCAGTGGTCCATTTGGGTAGCCTATCCAGTTGTTCTTCAATATCGGTGGGCAAAACCCATGTGCCGGTGATTTGAGAGATCGGTTTCCACACAAGAAAGGAAAACGCAAAATTGTTAATATGGAATTAAAAATCCCAGTATTTTTATAACAAAACTAAGTCATCTTACTGGCGGCCGTTAAGTTCTGTTTCCTCCATATTTAAATTTTTCCATTTCTCGAGGCTTAGGAATGATTGAAGTTTTCATTTTATTGTTCTGTTTAACGACTTAAGAGCCACAATGGATTCTGTTGCTATGGTAACTATTATACTTAAAATATATTATGAATTATTCATTTTAAGTGGACAGTGACGAAACGTATTGAATGTAGTTTCATTGATACATATAAGAATCCTTTTGTAACCAGAATATCGTTTATCACTCTGCTGAAACAAAGCGTGAACGTAAAATTAATAAATAAACGGACTGCATAGATCTAACACCTAAACAACTGAAAGCGCCCTCTGGCGTAAGTTTATTTGAGATCATTCTTTTCTTAACTTGATACCTATCTTTGTACTTATAAATCCATGAAGTATAGCTTTCGTTTGTTTTAAACTCGTCTATTATAAGATGCTGGTGTTCTCACCTGTAAAACCCTTTTGGATAATCCCGTCTTGGACGCTAACTGTTTGAGATCTTTGGCATCCGGGTTCTGATTGATAGCGAAGTACGACTTCATCGTCCGCAGCTGGTGGTGCTTGAAAGAAGTGCGCATGCGCTTTGTCCGTTGAGGGCCCGTTGGGTTGAGGCCCGCAGAAGGTCCAGAGTTGGAATCTAATGAAGACAGGTGTAAGTTGCAGCCGTCAGGAGATTCCATCACTGCAAAGAGTGGGAGAGGAAAATTCATTTCAGCAATGTAGTTCTACAACGACTCAAGCTAGTGGTTTTCTGTGTCAAGATATGTAATGACGAACCTATCGATTAAATAACACTTTCCAACGCGATCTTAGTTGCTTTTGTCTTACTGCTTCAAGCATAGTTAACCTGTTCTTTTTAAGTCTTTACAACAATTTTGAAAATATCTTTGATTTCGGTTTGTCTGTCTGTCCTCCGTCCGCGTTCTAACTGCCGTGAAATTCATAAAAAAAAAATTATATAAGCTATTCCTATGTATTGCACCAAAGAAATTATACTATTCGTGACATACAGCTGTTTTTTGAGGTTATCCTGAGTTGGGGAATATATTGCCAAAAATCTCTAAGCTTGACAATCAAAGAGCAAAAGCTTTCTGCTTGTTATTATTATTATTATTAGTAGTAGTAGTAGTAGTAATAGTAGTAGTATCTGACCAAGTTTGATGACAGTGCATCTCCAAATTTGGCGTGAGAAGACTGTTTTTTAGAAAGTGCCTTATTATCGATGCGTTTAGCATGGTTTAGCTTCCTTGCTTATAGTTCCAAGAAGGTGCAGCCGATTTTCTCTATCGTTACCTTGACGACGGCGATCTCCAACTTTTTGCTTTCCAAACGAAAAAAATCCAAGTTAGAATATTTGTTCCTGCTACGTCATCGACTACAGTTCGAAGCTTGGCTCGAAGTGGTGAAAGTATGGCGGCGCGCAAGTGAAGTGTGGAATCAGACCTCGATTTTATTGACGAATTAATCATTACCTTAGATTAATGTAATCGATTTAAGTATCACAATCATTAACAAAGCCCGAACCAATGCAAATATACTAACGAAAGGGTTGTGCTAGATTCTGAGTCGCGATACAGCCTAAACGCCAAATCAGCGGTACCTTAACATGCGATGACTATTTGGCGTCGGAGAAAGTTTGTTTACTTTTACAACCCTTAAAGATAACCCCGCCTAAAAAGTCTGGCGGAGATGTTGTTCCAACAGAAAGTTGCTCGGATTATGCGCTAGTGTGATAACCCCATGAAATACTTTTCAACTCTGTGGGAAAGTGTTCTTACTCTGTATAAAAGCAACGCGACAGTAACAGTTCTCAAGTGTACTCACTGAGGGTCTGCGAGAGCAGCCCTTCCCTGACGACGGCGTCTGTGGTCTTCCGCTTCCGGGGCCTGCCTTTCCTTACTGCTCCGGTGACTCCCGGAAAAGGGCCGAAAGCCCCCGATGGCGGACTCGAAGCGGGATCGTGGCTACTGGGATGGATCAGGGTCACTCCGGGATACCTGCAGAAGGAGAAAAAAAAAGCGGTTTTAGCAGTTCAAACTCTAGAAATAATGCTCGTAAAAATCCCTGTTTGTGAAACATTTGATCAGTTACTGTCTGACTGGGTTTAGCGTGGAAAATTGGCAAGCTGCCAGTAGAAGTGAAACCAAATGAACCGGTCGAGGAAGTGGGAATAAGCGAGCGGTGTGAATGCATTTCTTTCGTCTTGTTCATTACTAAATGATTGAACATGGTTATTGTTCTTTGAATTCTTAGTTCATTTGATTTGATAATATAGATCGTTATATCTTGAAAACTGCGTCTGAATAATTTAGCGGCAAGCGCACATCTGACTAGCATGCCGAACAACTAATGGACGTGCTCGTTTCCGCCTCTAAACCGGATGTTTACGTTTTCGTCTAATCGGTAGTGGAAACAGTATCTGGATATTTTTTTTGCTTATAAATGCTGATGAACACTTCATTAACATAATTTAACAATGGATATTTTTTATGAGGGCTATCCGGAGATTCCCACAACCATAAATGAGGAACAAAGCATTATTTCCTGGAAATTTTTATTGAAAAAGATACAGCAATATTTCAGCTACTTCTCAACATATGAATAACTGTAATCAGGGGCGTAGCCAGAAATTTTTCATGGGGGTGGGGTTACGACTACTACAACTCATATATATGTATATGTTTGTGTGATAATGTAGTGAAGAATATACATTTTGTAAGGCAAAAAATTCTTCATGGGGGGGTTATGACCCCCCCTAACCACCCCCTTGGCTACGCCCTTGACTGGAATTGTAACGTTAGTCATACCGTGGGATACTTTTTTGTAATCCAGTGGCACAGTGGCGCAAACTTCGTGGGTGCTCCGGGGATCAAGCACCCACAGACAAAATCACTTGGATCTGGAGTACGCATATAAGTTTAAGACACAGTTATAGTTAATTTTGTTGAAAGCTTTTATTGGAATTTTCAGGAAAACACAAGTTTTGTTCAAAATAAAGATCTTTTATGAGATTTCTGCTATGAGATCTGAATTTCACTCTTTTGTTTCACTGACTTGCTTAAGATGATGGCCGTATACATGTAAATCTGAATACTCCATTTAACACTTTAACGCGCAGTGTTCCCTCTCTGGGAACACCTAACTCTGACGTTTTGACTGTTGCCTGTCACGAAGAATAGATTTGATTTCTATAAAAAAATAGTTGCGGGTGACATAGCTCCACGAGAATCCTTTACTTTTCAGCACGTCATTTCCCGTAAAAAAATGGTCACGATTACTTTTAACAGCACTGACATCTGCTGAAAAATGGAAGAATGCGAGAACAGCTGGATAGATTGCCCCATGCTGAAAAAAGGGCAGCCGTTGCCATCGCTCGACTTAACTACCAGCAAGATGGCGGACGATCGAAACGTTCATCGCGTGCCACAGATCTAGAGACCCTTTTTTGACGACAGCTGGCTGTGCCCGCGCACAGCCAGCTGTTTTGTAAGATCTGCCCTTTTTTCAGCATTGGGAAAGGGTTGCGCCTCAAAGGGTTAAGATGATGGCCGTATACATGTAAATCGGAATAGTCCATTTAAATTATAAAACATGTTGATTTATGTTTTGTAAAAGCTTTTTACTCCCATTTGTTCATTAAAAAATGCAAAACTTTTGTAGGAAACAAAATATATTTTTCTAAAGAACCATTTCTATAATCCCCTCATAAAATGTTTTTTTTTTCTTTTCTTTTTTTCTCTAGAGCACCCAGGAACGTTTTGCGAAGTCACAGCCTCTGCAGTGTCATACAGGTCTGTCCAGGACCCGGTTATGACAAGCTGGGGAAGAAGTCTGAATGGTGCCGCTACACATTGTTACTGTGTCTGACAACTACTATATTTTTTCTGCTCGCATGTAAATTTCTGTCATGATTAAATGTATTCAACATAACTATACTAATATTAGGTAAATGAGAATTTTTATGCACATTATAAACATATGAAACATCATTATGAAATAAGCTTTATTAAAAATGAAGACTTGCAAAATACAACTAAAAATTTCATTTAAAATTACTTTATTAGTTATAAAGTTAGAAAAACCTTCAGGAAGAAAGGAATATATCTGTATTTATGAACCTTGCGGAGCTAAGTTAAATACAATTGTATATAATGCCATAAATTACAATTATTTGATTATGTGCGATACCGCAAAATGGAGTTCACCAACAGAATACGAAAACTGAAAGTCGAAAGAATGTTTTCTAGTCACAAACTTAATCATTCAAGAAAAATATCCTTATTGAAGGTCACGACGTATTATGTCTATCCGTGCTTTGCGTTTAAAGAAATAATTTCATTCCCAAAAAAAAAAAAAAAAAAAAAGCGTAACTGTTGTCTATTCTTTGAATTTATGTATGTATTTAACATACATTTGTTATTTTTATATTTTACACACTTTAGGGGTGCTATTCAAGTCAAGACTAATTCTTGACGTCACAGTTGCAAATTGCTGAAATGTTAACAGAAAAACCTTGCCTTAAATAAATGGACCTTAAATAAATAACTGAAACACATTCGATAGTAAAATACATACAAATAAGGTTTTTAACACGTGCTTGTTTTGAACTGCTTTGCTCAGTTATATTATTTTTGTGGGCACTCTCGGAGTCATCAGAGCAACACCGGTCCGGGAAACAATGCCTTAAAACTATCACAGACGAACTTACACGCTTAAAAAAAGAA
Source organism: Cheiracanthium punctorium (assembly GCA_038373885.1). NCBI lineage: Eukaryota > Metazoa > Arthropoda > Arachnida > Araneae > Cheiracanthiidae > Cheiracanthium > Cheiracanthium punctorium. Next base: position 204,346 of record JAWZYV010011606.1, read on the forward strand.
CTAAATTCACTTCGAAGGCACTCAATCAGCTCCCGATTTTAAATCCTTCGGAGCTATTTCAGTTCCTTCGGAGCGAATTTAGTTTTTTTTTTTTTTTTTTTTTTTTTTGAGAGGGAGTGTTGGCAGGAGCCTATTTTAACATTTAATGAGCATTGTAAGGACACAGATCTGACAGTTTGACCGTTCTGATTTACAAAGAATAAATTTGATTTCAATAAAGTACTTCAGGAGAACATACACGAGAATCCTTTAATGGATGTCAGAATGGATGTCAGAATTACTTTCATCAGTACCGACATCTGATACTAAAAACTATACAGACTGCCAATGTCGAAAATGTGCAGCCGTTGCCATCGCTCGATTTAACTACCAGAAATATGGCGGTTGATTGCCACAGAGCCAGCTGTGTCAGAATTGTCCTTTAGCTCTGTTGCACGCGACGGACGATTCGATCGACCGCCATATTTGATGGTAGTTAAATCGTGCGGTGGCAACGGCTGCACTTTTTTCGGGATTGGGAAATTGGTGCGCTTGAAAGAGGGATTTAACCCAATGAATAAAAGCCACTTTCCACTTCAAGCGTGCGCCTATAGGTCGTACGATGTATTTGAATTGGGATTTTCGGCCGACGGCTTAAACCGGCCGATAGGGGACTGTCCTCCACCGAACAATAGATGGGGGAGGTGTGAAATCACAATATTATTCACGGTCCCCAATTACCTTTTGTCGGTTTAATACCGGAGTATCTCCCTCTTTCTGTGTAAAATTGATTGCTTACAAGTGTGAATTGGCCATTAAAGTGTTCCCCCTACTGGTTTCGGCGCTCGAAGTGGAAAGTGGCCTTAAAACTGTCCTTGAACGTAGATTTGCTATCTGCCATGAGAGTTTACTCCACCTAGGTACGTCACTGGCCACTTGCATACAACGATCGAAAGTTGGAAAAAAGAAAGAAGTGCTTGCTACTCACCTGGGGAGTAGTGGCTCCCCGTTGACCCCAAAATTCTCCCCATGCATCATGAGTTCGTAGTGTGCCCTGCAGTACACTAGGTTATCCCTCAGTCCGAAGTAGTCGCCCTGAGTCAGCGCGGTGTTGCACCAGGCGCAGGTGAAACAGTGCAGGTGGTACACCAGGTCCCTGGCTCGCATGACGAGTTCGTTGGCGAAGATGCCCCGCTGGCACCTTGCGCAACGCTTCACAGCAAACAACCTGGAAGAGAGAGACAAGGCTACGATTAGGAAACTTGGGACACGACTTCGTGAACCCTGATACATATAAACAGGATCATCCAAAAACACTATAAGTTAGGTTTTTATTCCTTAAACCAGGGATGGGCAAACCTTTGAAAAGTTGCCCGCCAAACTTTGAGATTTTAGCGACGTCGCTGGCCGTGTAATTGGGATTTACATGGAATTTTGAATGGTTTACGTGGGTTTCATAAAGGGTTTTGAAACATTCCTCGGGGCGGATCGAAAGCCCCGGCCCGCTATCTCGGAGGGCCGGCGGTTATCCATGTGTGCCTTAAACATTCATAGACGTAAATTTATGACAATAAATTTACAGTCCCTGCTCAGTTCGTTAAAAAACAGCATCACTGTAATATGAAGACATATGAATCGCTTGATTTTGCTTGTAATAGTGATATGCAGGGAGTCCCAAAAACACTAACCTTGGATCATAGAGATTTAAAATAAATTAGGAAGTTAGATAAAAAAAATCTGGAGTGACTCCACTCGACTTTCCGAACACTTACGATTAAGATCATTACCAAGCATTTAAATAAATTTTAATCGATGAATAATTCAAACATATATACCAAATTGAAACTCAATCGAATGCACCATTTAAACGCTTGCGCACTTTCAAGAATTTCTCCCCATATGCCATTATTCCATAATATAAAAGAAATTTTTGTCGTAGTCCTGTAGAAAAACTATAAGTCTTATGCACACCAAAATCAATACCGGTCTTAAGATGGTGATTTATAACATATATACCCAATTTCAGCTCAATCGAAGGTACCGTTTAAACGCTAGCGCACTTTCAAGAATTTCCCTCCATAGCCCAGCATGTAAAAGAAATCTTTGTCGTAGCCCTGTAGAAAAACTATAAGTGCTATACACACCAAAATCAATACCGGTCTTGCAACGGTGGTTTTGTTTATAACATATATACCCAATTTGAGCTCAATCGAATCTACCGTTTAAACGCTAGCGCACTTTCAAGAAATTCCCCCCATAGGCGATAATGTAAAAGAAATCTTTGTCGTAGCCCTGTAGAAAAACTATAAGTCCTATACACATCCAAATTAATATGGGTCTTAAGATAGTGGTTTATAACATATATACCCAATTTGAGCTCAATCGAATATACCGTTTAAACGCTAGCGCACTTTCAAGAATTTCCCCCCATAGGCCATAATGTAAGAGAAATCTTTGTCGTAGCCCTGTAGAAAAACTATAAGTCCTATACACATCCAAATTAATATGGGTCTTAAGATAGTGGTTTATAACATATATACTCAATTTGAGCTCAATCGAATATACCGTTTAAACGCTAGCGCACTTTCAAGAATTTCCCCCATAGGCCATAATGTAAGAGAAATCTTTGTCGTAGCCCTGTAGAAAAACTATAAGTCCTATACACACCCAAATCAATACCGGTCTTGCGACGGTGGTTTATGACATATATATCCAATTTGAGCTCTATTGAATGCTCCGTTCAGGAGCTATCGTGTTCACTCACATACACACAAACACACATACACACACACATACATACATACATCTCGTAAAAATAGCATAAATGGATTCAGAAGACCTCAAAACGTGTAAAAACACCAAAATCTCGAAGTCGAATTTTTTCATAATTAAAATACTTTCCTTACATGGTACATGTTCGGAAAGTAAAAAGGCTAGAATTTTGTGGTATTCAGGGAAAATTTTCAGGAGATTAATGCTAAATAAATATAAATTTCAATTTTTATGCATTTTCCGTAGAAAAAACTTCATAAGAAAATAATAAGAAATATGAAGATAAATAGATGTGGACTTAAACTATTTTTCAGTGGCTTCCAAAGAGATAGCCTAGAAGGATCGCGTTCCAGGGTAATTAAAATAAGAATAATAATAATTGCATAAATACTACGCATAAATACTACTATGATTACTTTGCTATTATTGGTATTTTAAATGTGTTTTTACAAGTTATAACTGTAAACTGTAACAAACAATGAACCTACAGGAGTTAGAAACACTTAGGGGAAAATGTTAAACATACGAAATTTCGCAATATTTCCAAAAACAGGTTGATCCTCGGCTCATTTTGGAAGGCGTTTTTTCAGCTTATGACTTTTTTTTCTGAAAGTTTCATGCGATATTCATCTTTACTGTTACTATTCGTCCACATCAGGTCGGGTGAAGAGGCATTATTAATTTTATCTAGATTTCAACATCATTGGTATGTTTTTAAGGCTGTTCAAAAGACTTGAAGACCTCCACGGAAGGCACCCCACCAATAGGCCTAGATACCTCGAGCAGATAATTGGCCTTAATCCCACAACAATCCCACAGCAACAACAAAAGATTTGAGATGGCAATTACTCTTTTCAAAAGGAACACCTTTACGAGATATTTCAACTAGCTTTAGTTCGTAAATGTGAGAAATTAAAACTACATTGTATCTATAAGACTTGGTCGTGGTTTGCGAGCGTATTCCTGAAATCGTGAGTGTTTGTAAATTAGAGGTTCGTGCAAAAAGGAGAGTCCACTGATCTAAATGCACAAGGGACTCGTTTCCCAACACTTGCTGAGTGGTTTTTGATTACTGTGCAAAGTACTAGAAAAGCATTTTGGCAATGAGGACCTCCCTTCGAAGATTGCAAAAGTAGGTCGATCGCAAGCCAAATTTATTTATTTAATTCATTTTTTTTTCTTTAGTCGGATATAATACAATTCGGATCACGTTTAATAGTCCTTCATCAAGGCCATGTAATTTAGTACTATGTTCATCTTATAATTACAGACGTCCTGCAGATATATGTTAATGTTCCCCCTGAAACCGAAAATTGTTAACATTCCACGGGAAGAACCCGCAAGCGTTAGCCATATATTTTTTGTGAAAATGGGCTTTTCCCCACAAAAACCTTAAATGATAGTCAATACATATATATGCATTCCTTTTATTCCATGTAATAAAATAGCATTAGCTTCATACACATTAACAAAAGCATATGTGTGTATTGTAATTATCCAATAATATTCCTAGGAATACCACAAAAATGCAGTGTGTGGATATCAAAAGGTATGGCATTTGCATGTGTTCTGCGGTCATCTAATTATCATTCTAGAATATGATGAAAGGACTAAATATGACTGACAATAACGACACTTCCATGTTTTCTAAGCATCCAGTACATTCCTATCTTTTTTAGTGTTCAAAAGCTATTTATCCAGTTGACCTGCATATGACGTACTTTGGATAGCATGACTTATTTCTGATTTTAGGATGTATTCTCATAATGGTTTGCTTATACTTGGCAAATGTACTCTGGTCTCATTAGTGTCGGTATTTTTCTGCAGAAGAACCTACAAAAAAATTGTCAATCTGGCTGTCTGGATTAGGGATGGATTCAAGGCGTAAAGAAGCGGAGATTTGGGGTTGTTATGGCCTCTTAGATCGAAATATACGAAATTCTCTTGTTTTTATGATCTCGGTGGTGTATATCTACGATACCTTTATATTCGCTTTAATATGCTTTATTTCAAGCAAGACAGCCATGTTAAAATATAAGACCTTTAAGCCTGGTATCTCTTTGCGCAGCACAACTTTCGAAGTTGATAAAAGCAGATGAAATTTACATTATCCTTTCCGGTTAAAAAAAAAATCATAAATTGGTGTGACTAGCACCCACAATTCGCGATCTCAGGACTTCAATATGCCATCTAACAGCCGAAAGAGAAGCATAAAACCTATTGCAGAACAGTCTTTAGAACAATTGTCTTATACTGTTACGACTTCTCTCTATGGAGAGCTTGAAAAAAAAGGGGGGGGAGCCATCTTCTAACGGTGTTAAAACTTTCAAAACGGTCTATAAAAATCCGACATCAGAGGACTCTGACGAATGCAGGGGGCTGGCTGAACGTAACTGCGCATGTGTGATTGTACTTTACGATCTTTCGAATTTAAAAAGCAATCTTTTCTTAGCAAAATAGTTATTTGAATTAACAAAAGTTTCATCCAAAACGTTTTATTTTTATCCACTTAAAATAAAATAATTTCATATTATATTTTCAACATTAGTTTCCGTAGTAACATAACCTCTGTTGCCACTAGTGGTGTTAAATCAACGTCGTTTACTAGAAGTGATAATTTTCTTGGAAATTATGCAACGCATATGAAGAAAATAAAATGCATATTACCTAGAACAGTTATGAAAGTTCTAGTATAAAGAAAATGAAAAGTTATATTCTGTTATTTTCATTTTTCGAGATTTAGAACTCTGAAAATGAAAGACATCTTGCTGAATTAGCAAATTGGGTGGCAGCAGTGGGCTATATTAACTATGGAAACCGTAATGTTGAAAAAGGAATATGAAGATACTTATTTATTTTAAGTAGACAAAAATTAGATGCACTGAGCGTAGTTTTAATATAGGAATTATTTCATAACCACCCCCTTGAATTAACCAGACTCCTCTGGTGAAGAATCTTTTGAGACATTTACTTACTACGGAATTTCTTATCCTTAAGGATTGATCCATGAAGAAAGCACTTCCATAGAACAAGATTAGAATACGTTTTTAATCACTGAACGACACCCCTTGTTGTTACTTGAGAATATAAAAGTTTGGTGCAATGCTAAAAGAACTCGCAGCAGACGATTTTAAATTGGAAGATTTTTTAACATCGTTAAGGCAAGAAATTTGGCAACGAAATCTGGTTGATATGATAACTGAAAAAAAAAAGAATACACATATATTTTTAAATTTTCTATTCGAAATTTTGCTGAATGTCAACTTCTGTAGTAGTAAATAGATAATAATAATAATTAAAAAGAGAGAGAGAGAGAGAGAGAGAGAATTAATAGTAAGTTCTTAGATATACTCGGTGAGTTTTTTTGATTTTATGATTGTGATAAATGTTGTCCAAGTAAAAATAACTTTTTTTTCTTTAATTGAGTCAACCAGTGATTATTTCTTTAGATCTCTTTAAAGACGGAACATGTGTTATTCTCATTTCACTTTTTAAGTGATGAAAATTGTTCAGAATGTGCAATGTCGGTCTGCAGACATTGTTGGGTGCTTGAAAAATAATGAAAGTTGTATTTATAGGTGTAAGTTGATGATTATTGTGAATTTTAACTAAGCTTCTGCTTCGTGCCGACCATGGAGGATGAGCAATGGCTATCTTTAAGTAAGTACCAATTACAAATTCTCAATTATAACTTGATTATTTCTGCCAAAATTTGAAACATTTATTCTGAAATGATGGGGGAAGGGGGAGAATCAAAACGAAAGCATAAAACGTGCTGCATTAATGCTATCACATTTTTATGATTTTTTATTTACACTTTCCAACAAAGGTGAAAAGTATTTATGGTTTCTGTCTGTCTGTCTGTGTGTCCGTCCTTCCGAGGTGTCGCTGCCATAAATATAGAATGATTACTGCGAAACTTACGTCTATTATTTCTATGCACTGCAACTATGTACCTTATTGGAAACAGCAAAATCCCAATTCCAAAGAAGGTAATTAATACATTTAAATATGCATTGCCCTTCACTTCAGTAAATTAAACACATGACTTCAAAATAAATATACAATGAAACTTCTCGGTAGCGACCAATCTCCGCTCCTCGAAAAATGGGTCCTTAAGGGAGGTGGTCACTGAAAGAAGCATAAATATTTGATAGCCAAGAAAAAAAAAATTCTAAACATATTCTTTGTTTTGTTATTGCATACTAATACATGAGTAATTATACAAACATTTTTAAAATTTAAATTTTAGTAAAGTATTTAAAAATTTGGGATTGTGTCATTTTTTTTTCTGTCTCTGGCAACTTCTAATCCGGTAATCTTCTGGTCTAATCTGGTACTTCTCTCTTTACTTTATTTTTTACAACTGACAAAAGGGCATTAATCCAGCTATTCTTTATGCATTCTCAATTTGCCATAATAAAATCTATTTCCCTTCAAATTTGCTTTTTTGGTTTTCTCGCAACCAAAAGTAACCGCCAACTTCCTTTCCAAATTTCTTTTCTCGTGCGACTCGATCACATCAATACTCTGCTCCAATGGTAAACTAAATTGTTTTAGACATATCTCTTCAGTGACTTAGAAAATTTGTACCTGATGTGTATGTGTTATTTGCACCTGCTTCTGTTTTACATTAGAGCGACAGGTTTGGAAAGTGATTTTTGTTTATTTTACTTTCAGAAAAATACTAGAAAATTTTCGGACAGGGAACAAGGTCCGGTCGCTTATAAAGGGTTGTGAGGTCTCTTCTGGAGAATCTCTTAGCATAGAGTAGATGGAATAAAAAATAAGTGTCCCAGAAAATTGGTCAAGGGTGAAACTGTTCGCTTGATAGAGGTGGTTGCTTATGGAGGTTTTACTGAACATCAATAATTAAATGTTACATTATACAGAAATATTCAGTAATATTTACAAACAACTGCTTTTAAATTGTAATATAGTGTACAGCCGTAATGAAATTTTCAATTGCGAAAAAGTCGTGTATTCATGCAAGCTTTTTTTTTTCCAGTACGGGGGTTAAAATCTAAATGATAAATTCAGAAAAACAGAAAAAAAAAATAAGAGACAATACTATTTAGATTCATTTCGCTAGCGATTTCGATTTTCGTTTTTAACCCTTCGAGGCGCAACCCTTATAAGATTTGTGGCACGCGATGAACGTTTCGATCGTCCGCCATCTTGTTGGTAGTTAAGTCGAGCGATAGCAACGGCTACCCTTTTTTCAGAGTTGGGCAATCTATCCAGCTGTTCTCGTATTCTTCCATTTTTCAGCAGATGTCAGTGCTGTTAAAAATAATCGTGACCATTTTTTGACGGGAAAGGACGTTCTAAAAAGTAAAGGATTCTCGTGGAGCTGTGTCACCCGCAACTATTTTGATAGAAATCAAATCTATTCTTCGTGACTGGCAACTGTCAAAACGACAGAGTTTGGTGTTGCCAGAGTGGGAACACATCGCGTTAAAAGGTTAATAGAAACGGTTTAATTTAGCAACTATGCACGACTGGGGCTGTTAAAACTGGTTATTTTTACTTCTTTGAATTGCACAGGTGATATCTGACAGTATACCGTTTGACAATTTCAACTTGTTAGTTGTCCGTATTAATGTTACTATTAGCATCTTCACTTTAACTACTTTAGAAGTAAATTAATTAACCACTGTCAAGATATCTGTCTCGAAAAAAAAAAAAAAAAATCTGGAGTGACTCCACTCGACTTTCCGAACACTTACGATTAAGATCATTACCAAGCATTTAAATAAATTTTAATCGATGAATAATTCAATTATATATACCAAATTGAAGCTCGATCGAATGTACCGTTTAAACGCTAGCGCACTTTCAAGAATTTCTCCCCATAGGCCATAATGTAAAAGAAATCTTTGTCGTAGCCCTGTAGAAAAACTATAAGTCCTATAAACATCAAAATCAATACCGGTCTTGCGAAGGTGGTTTATAACATGTATACCCAATTTGAGCTCAATCGAATGTACCGTTTAAACGCTAGCGCACTTTCCAGAATTTTCCTCCATAGGCCATAATGTAAAAGAAATCTTTGTCGTAGCCCTGTAGAAAAACTGTAAGTCCTATACACACCAAAATCAATACCGGTCTTGCGACGGTGGTTTATAACATATATACCCAATTTGAGCTCAATCGCACGCCCTGTTCAGGAGCTATCGTGTTCACTCACATACACACAAACACACATACACACACACACACACATACATACATACATCTCGTAAAAATAGCATAAATGAATTCAGAAGACCTCAAAACGTGTCAATACACCAAAATCTCGAATTCGAATTTTTTCATGATTACAATACTTTCCTTACATGGTACATGTTCGGAAAGTAAAAAGGAAAAGTCCAGCTTTATTTTGAATGATTGTCTTCTATAGAATAGCGAGGGGGAAAAAAGAAATCCTTGATAAAACCAGTTGGAATGCAATCGGTTAATTAAAAACCACTTAACTCACGACATCATACAGCATTTCAGGAATATCCATAAAAACTGTACATCATACAAGTATGCGGATTTCAAGGACTTGCTGAGTTTATTATAGTGATTAAGCATCGAAGCATGTACTGCTATTATTTTATTATCATTGATATATAATGTATATGTTGAAAAAACACCATGTGTCTTGACGTTGTTTTAGCAAGTATACAGCGGATTAGAGAGGATTTACTACAGAATTTCGGGACACGTCTTTCCTACGGACGTGACTTCTACGGCCCTAGTTTGTAACCCTGGAATCCAAACTCACTGCAGACAGTGGCCTCTCACTTATGCCAACGACTCCTAAGATGTAGAAAGCCTTAACCCTTTGAGGCGCAACCCTTTCCCAATGTTGAAAAAAGGGCAGCCGTTGCCATCGCTCGACTTAACTACCAGCAAGATGGCGGACGATCGAAACGTTCATCGCGTGCCACAGATCTAGAGACCTTTTTTGTGTAATAAGAAAGTGTAATAAGAATCTGCTATTATATTTGTCTTTAATTTCCACACCCGGCAAACTTTATGATATTCTGTCAATGAAGTACTAACTGACTTTTATTTATCTATCAGGCACGGGCCTGACTCTAGCCAGAATCTCTGACCAGAAATCTCGGGCACGGGCTCCGACTTAACACTTTGAGGCGCAACTCTTTCCCAATGTTGTGCGGCACAGCCAGCTGTCGTCAAAAAGGGTCTCTAGATCTGTGGCACGCGATGAACGTTTCGATCGTCCGCCATCTTGCTGGTAGTTAAGTCGAGCGATGGCAACGGCTGCCCTTTTTTCAACATTGGGCAATCTTTCCAGCTGTTCTCGCGTTCTTACATTTTTCAGCAGATGCCAGTTCTGTTAAAAATAATCGTGACCAATTTTTTTACGGGAAATGAACGTGCTAAAAAGTAAAGGATTCTCGTGGAGCTATGTCACGAGCAACTATTTTTATAGAAATCAAATCCATTCTTCGTGACAGGCAACAGTCAAAACGTCAGAGTTTGGTGATCCCAGAGCGGGATCACTGCGCCTTAAAGGGTTAAAACTCCTATACGTCACCAAGCTTTAACGTCAACATTAGGCTTACATTTAAAGCTTTATTTTCACAAAAATATCTTGTGAATTTACCAATGAATACCAATATTTTAATAATTAATGACTACGTCATTTTATCTCCCACCCCCCTTTATTGAAAATTGTCCGAAAAATGTGTCCGAAAAAAAGCGACATAATTTTACATATATTTAAATACTATTAGTTCGCAAAAGCTTTAATCTATTGTTGCAATATTTCGTAACCTGTAGAATATGCATCACATGTGTTTTTCTATACAAAGGTTATAATCATAAAAATTTCAACATAGGGTTACCAGGCGAAATACACGAAAGATGAGAGATAAAATGACATAGTCAATTAATATCGTTTTAATAAGGCAATAATGAAACTAAAAAATTTAGGGGGGTTCGGGGGGGGGGTTCTCCCACTGACGAGGCTAGAGATGAGACGGGCTCAGCCCGAGCCCGAAAGCCAAGCCCGAGCCCGGGCCCGACTCGAGCTCGGGCTCTGTAATTCACGATTGCGTTCTGGCTCGGGCGGGCTCGGGCTCGTGAAAAATTTCTCCTTTGTTGAACGTACTCCTTGAAACGAATTTTAAAAAGTGATTTATGGGATAAATAGACGCACTTATTTCAAAAAATAGCGGCACGGGGGACTAGAAGGTGTGTGAAGCTCCAAAATTTATTGTATCCTATTAATGAAGTAGTTCATTTTATTTGTCTTTAGCTGACATTTCGGGCTCGGGCTCCAACTTTAATAATATTGCTCGGGCTCGGGCGGGCTCGGATTAAAAGTCTTCGGGCTCGGGCGGGCTCGGGCTTCAAAAAATGAGCCCGAACTCATCTCTAGACGAGGCTCGAACAGCCGAGTTTTTAAAGATAAAATATATAATTTTACGACAAATGGCAGTTTTTAACAACTAATGATAAGGAAATAGATCATAATGAATAATTTTGCATGAGAAAGGTATGTTCATTTTAATGTTTAAGATATTTTCTAATAGTTGTCGCATTAACCATAAATTTAAAATAGTTTTACTTTGTGAAATTGAAACTGTGATGACGTCACTTTCGTAGGCCCAGTGATGACGTCAAAACTTGGTGACGTAGAAGTTGTAAGGCTTTCTATATCTAGGTGGCGTTGCTTATGCGCCTCTAAGTTAGATGCATCTCTCTTTTATTCCCGAATTTCGCAAGGTCCCGTCACGAGGGATAGGAAAATAATGATGTAGGTCTCTCATTTATATTTGAATTCTAAAAGTTAAACTAAAGTGTACATTTAAATATTTAAAAAAATAATATTACTCGTTTTAAATGTAAAAATATTATTATGCATTTATTTATTTATTTATTTATTTATTTTTCTACCATAATTTAGATGAAGAGATACAAAATAAGACTCTCTCAGTTATACGGGACTCTACTTTATAAGCGATTTTTAACCCTTTGATGCGCAATCCTTTCCCAATGCTGAAAAAAAGGCAGCCGTTGCCATCGCTCGACTTAACTACCAGCAAGATGGCGGACGATCGAAACGTCCATCGCGTGCCACAGATCTAGAGACCCTTTTTTGAAGCAGCTGGCTGTGCCGCACAGCCAGCTGCGTCAAAAAAGTGTCTCTAGATCTGTGGCACGCGATGAACGTTTCGATCGTCCGCCCTCTTGCTGGTAGTTAAGTCGAGCGATGGCAACGGCTGCCCTTTTTTCAGCATTGGGCAGTTCTCGCATTCTTCCATTTTTCAGCAGATGTCAGTGCTGTAAAAAATGATCGTGACCATTTTTTTTTACCGGAAATGACGTACTGAAAAGTAAAGGATTCTCGTGGAGCTCTGTCACCCGCAACTATTTTTATAGAAATCAAATCTATTCTTCGTGGCTGGCAACAGTCCAAACGTCAGAATTTGGTGTTCCCAGAGCGGGAACACTGCGCGTTAAAGGGTTAACCCCTGCACATTGGCCCTTTCTTCAGCATTGGGCAATCTATAATCTATCCAGCTGTTCTCGCATTCTCCCATATTTCAGCAGATGTCAGTGCTGTTAAAAATAATCGTGACAATTTTTTTACGGGAAATGACGTGCTAAAAAGTAAAGGATTCTCGTGGAGCTCTGTCACCCGCAACTATTTTTATAGAAATCAAACCTATTCTTCGTGACTGGCAACAGTCAAAACGCCAGAGTTGGGTGTTCCCAGAGCGGGAACACTGCGCGTTAAAGGGTTAACCCCTGCACATTGGTGCCACTGTATTTAGAAACAGAACTTCCCATTTAAATTCTCAGCATTCTCCTCTGATGTTTTTTTTTTATTCTTGCTCTTACTATACAGTTCTTGGGAAACTTAAAACTATGCGAGTGGGCTCAAACAGTTGACATATGAAATGCGCTGATCTCAGGCGCGCACACGGGATTTTTGGCTGGGGGGGGTCCAACTTTTACAGTTTGTGGGGGATCCAACTTTTACAGTTTGGGGGGGGAGGGGTCCAACTTTTACAGTTTGGGGGGGGGATCCAACTTTTACGGTTTGGAGGGGTCCAACTTTTAGGGATGTTCCAGATTGACAAAAATCAATGATGAAAGAACTCGTTTTCATTAGCTGGAATTCATCAAAACTCGTCCCATCCAGTTCCCTAAGAATACACTACACAATACAATAGGAAGCAAAATAATAGTTGTACAGTTTTGAGAACAAGATGGTGTTTTATGTTCGCTTTCAGTTCGTTTTTGAAAAGTTGAGGAAAACGAGAAAAAAATTTCTTTTCTTATTTATTAGAACTGAAACTATTGCTACCTTTTTTGGATTACCTATATCTTAGTAAATCATTTTATTTACTATAGATATAGGGTAATAATCAATCGAAAAAAAAAATCAAAGCCGATTGGGGGGGGGAGTGTCCAGACCCCCTGGACCCCCCCCCTTGTGTGCGCCACTGGCTGATCTCTATCTATAATGCAGTTTCCAATCATGCCACACAGGAAAATAAACGCACAAGTAAAGCATACGGGCGACAGCCTCCACTCGACATTCTCTCAACCACACGTGAATTCTTTTTTTTTTTTTTTTTTCTCGGAAATCTAGAATTTTCGAAAGCACAACGTGAATTTCCAATTTTAATTAGTCCGCCCATAGAAAGAGGAGGTTGGGAAGGAGGGGGGGGGGAAGTTAGTAACCTGGGATAAGCCATTAGTCCACGCAAACACGAGAGGACTTGGCCCGTGTTTATACGTTATCCACGACGTTAAATGGACCAGAATTTTACGGCCGCATAGAGAAATGATATACGCATCCATCTTTCCCTCACTCAAAATTAAAATATATATACATATATGTGTGCCTCGCTCTCCTCTCTTAAAGCTCCTCTTGCAAAATTTTAAAACTCGAGTATTAGAGCTATTTTTCAAAAACGTCCGTCAAAAATTCCTCGAGTGCGCCTTGAGTTGTTATAGGGGGAAAGGAGGGGTGGGTGTGGGGGGGGGCACTTCTACGGAACAGGCAGGGCCTGTTCTTAACCCCCTTCCCCTCTCCGCAGCCCTTCTGCGTCCTCATCTTCTGAAGAGTAAAAACCCAGTCTCGGGATTTATATACATTTCAATGAAGATAGTATAGATATTTATCCCGCCCCCCCCCCCCCCGTTGAATGCGGCAGTATATACTACGCGAGTGGGTAAATTTTTATAAAACGTGTTTTTCTTTTAAAAACAGAGGTAAAATTCGAGTGGGGAGGGGAGGGGGGAGGATTTCTAAAAGTAAGAAGTGTGGGGGGGGGGGGTCAGAGGATGAGCAGTTTGAAGGTTACGGGAGGGGGGGCGTCAATAGACTGCGAAGAGAACATGGGGCGTGCGTTTTCGACGTGATATCTCCATAGAAACAAGAGGCGCTTGAAAATTCGTACACGCGGTTTTTAAGTCTTATCGATTTTGGAGGTGAACTTTTAGGCGAGGGGGGTAGGAGGAGGTGAGGGAGCTTTTGTTAAATTCTATTTTTTTTTTTTTTTTCGATACCCTCCCCCTTTTCTCGTCTTTTCGATTTTACAGATTCTTTTAAGAGTTTCTCCAATGCAAAAAGGCACAAAAACAAAGTGCGATATAAAATAAAAGACGGCGTCAAGATTTTTCTGAGGAAAAATTCGTGTTATAGATTTTTTTTTTTTTTCTTTCTCTTTTTCGTTTCTTGTATAATATTGTGTTTCTCCTCCAAAGAATTAGTGTAATTAGTAAAAGAAATAAAAATTTTTCCGCGAGAGATTTTTCGATGCCGATCTTTTGCCTGCTTTTTCATAGTTCTGAAGTGGGATCGCCAGGTTTATTTATATTTTCGTCGTTGATTAAGACTTTTTAGAGAGAGAGAGAGAAGTTGTGTTTTGAAAAGTTCGACATCGGGAAGATGAAATATTCCCTAATGTTTTTTAATTTTATTTTCTTGCGCAATCGTGTTTATATTACTTTGATATCACACTTCGCAAGAAAACAACTTATCATTTTTTTTTTCCATTTATCCCCCCCGCCATTGACAAACGTAGCAATATGTGGATAAACACGTTTCTTTTGATGTCTCAGGAAAAATTGATTTTTTCAAAAGCTTTTCGAAAAATTCTTGAGGTGCTAAGATGAAAACAATCATTAAAGCACTTGCGAAATTAATTCTTTGCAAGTTATTTTCCTGTCTTTTATGACTTAATTTTTGAGTGTTTTCTGTCATTCGCGTTAATACCTCACCGGCGATTGAGCTGAATCTTTTGATACTATCAAGATTGGTATCAATTAAACATTTTTTTTTTCTGCGCTAATATATTTCGGGAAGTTCGCAGAGTTTCGAGGAGTGGAGAAAAAGTTCAAAATCAAACGCAGTTTTCGCGCTTTTTAGCAAGCAATTCAATATTACGGGAATCTAAAACTGAAGCCTTTTTTTTTCTGTCAATGAACTGTTTGTTCGATGAGATTGTTTTTGAAATTTGCGTTGCTTTTAACTTATTGAATATGAAAGGCATTCTTTTGATCTCCAACCGCCTTTTTTTGAAGAGTTACGTTTATAAAATTCAATATGAAAAATAAATCGTGTTCGATACATCGATCATAAAACATTTTTCGGCATAATCTTGTTTAGGCGTGGGAGGTCCGTTGAATCAATAATATGAAAAATTGTATAAAAAATACAAAACTTAAACGAAATCTTTTGTGCTTCTTTTTTATTTTTTAAGTGGTGTCCTAGAACTGTTTTTAGATGGGCTTGGTACCAGTGGCGTAACCAGAAATGTTTAAAGGGGGGCCTCGTTTATCCGATTACTTATATACAAACATACACACACACACACGCACACACACACACACATTATATATAACAGGCGAGTAGCCAGGAAAATTTTTCGGGGGGGGGGGGTATGAACTTGTATGTGTATAAATAGACTTAATTTCTGCACAGCATTAATCTTGTGACCACTAATCCAAAAATTTCGGGGGGCGATATATCCCGATATCCCCCCCCCTGGCTACGCCCCTGCATATATATATATATATATATATATTATACAGTCAACTCCGGATATGATGAACCCGGATATAATGAACTTTCGGCCATACTGAACACAAACCGTTTGTTCCGATTGACATACAGTATCTCTGTTCACTATGGGGACATTTTGGTTTTAGTGAACTTCGGATATAGTAGATGAAATTTGCTGATCCCTAGAGGTTCACTATAACTGGAGTTGATTGTATATATATATATATATATGTGTGTGTGTGTGTGTGTGTGTGTGTGTGTGTGTGTGTGTGTGTGTGTGTACATAATAAATACACGCAGACGTGAGTGATCGTGTTTCAATCCACCCAAGTTCACGCTTTCCATAACAATTACTTTTCTAAACAAAACTATTTTCAATAGATGCATTTGTGGATCCACAGAGGGAGGCGGGGGTCACGTGTCTTTGTGGACTCGCAGAGAGGGCCACCTTCACTAATCCAAAAGTTTGCTTACCCTGAAAAACAGTTTATGTGATAAAAATGAGTCTCCAAAGGGCTAGATTATTTTCAAGAGTTTTTATCATGATAATGAAAAAAAAAAAAAGTTAATTTTAAACAGCTTCGTAGAGAAAAGGTTCTGTTTGTTATGCACACTGTCCCCCCCCCCCCCGCCATTATGTGAAAAAAAGTGCAATGAACAGCCTAATTTTCCTCATAACACTTAGTGTCAAGGGGGGGGGGGAGGGTTAACCCCCAACCCCCCTTGGATACCCCACTCCACTGCTTGGTACGCCTGAAACGCGTCTTTGCGACGATGGATGTGAACAGGCAGCTCTGTATAAACGCGAAAAGGTGGTTTTTCCCATGCCTTGCGTGTCAGCCGTCTATCATGTTCAGTGCTTTATCCACTCAGTCATGGTGGGGCGTCTAAAGTAGTTAACGTGATATTGTAAACCAGCGTTTCTCAACCTGTGAAGCGCGCCCCCCCCCCCCCACAGGTGCCCAGGGGATGCGCAAGGAAAACCAAAGAGCAAGAAGTGATGCATGTCTTTAAAAAAATCATCTTATTTATTTTCATTTTTTACTCAAAAATATATCCATTTTCGCTTAAAATGTTCATTCAAACTTTACTGATGACATTATTTTGTAGAAAGACTGAATGTTCATTGTTAACGATTGAAAAACTGGATGTATGTGAGGGGGGGGGGGCACCGTAAGTTATCCTTTGTTGGGGGGGTCCAACGTTAATAGGTTGAGAACCGTTGATGTAAACAGTAACTTTTAAAATGAATTTATTATGAAGAATCAACAAGTGAAAGCTATTTAGCCATACCTTATCATCAGGAAATGCTTGGTGGAATGAAAAGTTTAAATAGCAATAAATTTTAACAGTCGCAGGTTTGATAGCGGCCAAATAGTTTCGCGAATAAAGTAAAAAAGAAAATTATAATTATAAGAGAAACTAGCCTCAATATTGTTTCTCACTTTTTCTGATGTTAGGTGTCCAACACCACAAAATCGATACTAATTCCTTTACCATTCATCCATATTTGGAGGTGATTAATACCACATAACTTGGAATAATCTTAACCCAATTTCGAAAGTAAAATCAAAATAATGCTTCTAAGCATTTTAACGATCGAGTTTTCTCGCCTCATAAAAAAAGTTCAAAAACGGTGAGACAGTTAAGTTTTGTAAAAAGTTCTAGAAAGCTCAAAAAAAAAAAAAAAAAAAAAAAATTCTATATACTCCTACAAGGTAGAGGCAGTAAACGTTCTTACCTCACTAGATGCGTCAAGTGCACACATTCGGCAGAGAAAGCTTTGAAATATTTTTTTCAACATGAAACATTTATTGTATTTTTTATCAAAACTTCACGATAAATAAAGAACATCCTTGAAATTGTACGATGAAAATATTAAATTTTTACCAATAAAAAAGATGTGCTCAGACTTGGTGAAAGCTGCTCTATCGATTTTAACTCATTGACGCGCAGTGTTCCCGCTCTGGGAACACCAAACTCTGACGTTTTGACTGTTGAAAATCACGAAGAATAGATTGGATTTCTATAAAATTAGTTGCGGGTGACATAGCTCCACGAGAATCCTTTACTTTTGAGCACGTCATTTCCCGTAAAAAAAATGGTCACGATTCTTTTTAACAGCACTGATATCTGCTGAAAAATGGAAGAACACGAGAACAGCTGGATAGATTGCCCAATGCTGAAAAAAGGTCTGCCGTGGCACAGGCAGCGGTCGTCAAAAAAGGGTCTCTAGATCTGTGGCACGCGATGGACGTTTCGATCGTCCGCCATCTTGCTGATAGTTAAGTCGAGCGATGGCAACGGCTGCTCTTTTTTCAGCATTGGGAAAAAGTTGCGCCTCAAAGGGTTAAGTCGTGCCATTATACTCCAACTCACCCTAGTTCGTTTACTCATTTGATTCTAATTAGTGACCTGCTCCCCACTAAAATGTAACCAATCTCGAAATTATCAAATAAATGAGTGCAGCTGGGGTACAGGCAAAAAAACAAACCGCAAACCAAATAGGTCGGTTGCCTACCATCTGTGAAACTGAAACTAAATAACCTACGTGGTGTCAGTCAGTCAACGTCAGTGCACAAGATTGGAGAGTAAAAGGGATAATGTTAAACTGTTAGTATTTATCATTTCATATTTTTAATTTGAACATTTAGGCCATCAAAAATGTGTATGTTTATCAACGAGATTTATTTATTTATTTATTTTGCATGATCAGTAATTGGGCATCTTAAATAATTTATATTATTTTTGCAAAAAAGTACGTACAGTAACTTTGATTTTTCTTTACATAATTTTCAGCCTCTCTCTCTCTCTGGAATGTGTACACGGTATTAGTGTGTGCAATAATATAATGTTAAAAAATCAGGAGTGACTCCACTCGACTTTCCGAACACTTACAATTAAGATCATTACCAAGAATTTAAATAAATTTTAATCGATGAATAATTCAAACATATATACCAAATTGAAGCTCAATCGAATGCACCATTTAAACGATAGCGCACTTTCAAGAATTTCTCCCATATGCCATAATGTAAAAGAAATCTTTGTCGCAGCCCTCTAGAAAAACTACAATTCCTATACACATCAAAATCAATACCAGTCTTGCGACGTTGGTTTATAACATATATACCCAATTTGAGCTCAATCGAATGCCCCATTTAGGAGCTATCGTGTTCACTCACATACACAGGAACACACATACACACACACATGTGCACACATACATACATACGTACACTCATACATACATACATCTCGTACAAATAGCATAAATGTATTCAGAAGACCTCAAAATGTGTCAATACACCAAAATCTCGAAGTCAAATTTTTTCATGATTACAATACTTTCCTTACATGGTACATGTCCGGGAAGTAAAAATGGAAAAATTAAAAAATACAGAAATTTGTTACTTCACGGAAATTACTTAATACATCCACTAAACGGAATTTTTTTTTTTTTTTTTTTTAAACTACGAAACGAATTTTTGAAAATCACCAAATTTCTCTTTTAAATGAAAGAATCCGTAAATTCACGATAAAAATACTCGCGTCTTATCTGTCAGTGCATTTTCCAGATTTTTACGGTTTTTTCTTTGTTTTTTTTTCGATAATTGTGTGCTACACGAAACAACACTGAAAAACTGATTTTTTTTTTTCGCTTGTACAATCTGTTTTCATTGAAATTCCACGGTCCTTTTCTTTACAGAATTATTTCGAGATTGCATTCCCTTGCTATATTGATCGATAGAGCAACCCCCGGAACCTTTTGATTTTCAATAGGTGCCAGCTCTTGATCCAACCCGATGCCAACACTAGAGCCACGTAACGCAGGGAGGTGTAGCCCTCTCCACAGGCGCTTTAGAACTCTTCAGTGTACTAACCCTTTGAGGCGCAACCCTTTCCCAATGCTGGAAATGTGCGCGCGCACAGCCAGCTGCGTCAAAAAAGGGTCTCTAGATCTGTGGCACGCGATGAACGTTTCGATCGTCCGCCATCTTGCTGGTAGTTAAGTCGAGCGATGGCAACGGCTGCCCTTTTTTCAGCATTGGGCAATCAATACAGCTGTTCTCGCATTCTACCATTTTTCAGCAGATGTCAGTGCTATTAAAAATAATCGGGACCATTTTCTTAAGGGAAATGACGTGCTAAAAAGTGAAAGATTCTCGTGGAGCTATGTCACCCGCAACTATTTTTTATAGAAATCAAATCTATTCTTCGTGACTGAGAACAGTCAAAACGTCAGAGTTTGGTGTTCCCAGAGGGGGAACACCAAACTCTTTTACGGGAAATGACATGCTAAAATTAAAGAATTCTCGTGGAGCTATGTCACCCGCCACTATTTTTTATAGAAATTCAATCTATTCTTCGTGACTGGCAACAGTCAAAACGTTAGAGTTGGGTGTTCCCAGAGCGGGATCACTGCGCCTTAAAGAGTTAATGAATGGGTAGGAAGGGGAGAAACTCTTAGCTGTCTCTACACATATTCAAATTAAACTTATATTGCATGACAAAGAACTTTAGTGAAATTATTCAGTCGAAATACTCTTATCTGGAATCTATTTCTCCCATAGAAATGAACTGAAATGCGACTAATTTTTACCAGGACTAAATAAAACTTTCGAATTTTTATGTGGGGTAAAACTTCTTAAATCACTGAAAAGGTGAATAATTATTTATGACTAACGAGTTGTGATAGATTTGATGGATGGCTTGTGTTGTATAGGCAAGTGCTAATGTTTTAACGGTATAAGAGAGTTATAACTATAATCTAGGTCACTATAACCGAGCTCAGCAGTATTTGTAACCCCAGTCCCCTCAAAAAAAGAAAATCCTGGGGTGCGACACTGTTCATATTTGTATGAAAAATTCAAGCCCGAGGAGTAATTAGACTTTCTATTGCAAGGGAAAGAGATGGAGCCTTCTAAAGGGTTTAACCCTCTAACGCGCAGTGTTCCCGCTCTGGGAACACCGAACTCTGACGTTTTGACTGTTGCCAGTCACAAAGAATAGATTGGATTCCTATAAAAATAGTTGCGGGTGACATAGCTCCACGAGAATCCTTTACTTTTTAGCACGTCATTTCCTGTAAAAAAAAAAAAAATGGTCACGATTCTTTTTAACAGCACTGACATCTGCTGAAAAATGGAAGAATGCGAGAACAGCTGGATAGATTGCCCAATGCTGAAAAATGGGCAGCCGTTGCCAGCTGGCTGTGCCGGCACAGGCGGCATCGCCGTCATACAAAGATTGGTCTCTTCGATCTGTGGTACGCGATGAACGTTTCGATCGTCCGCCATCTTGCTGGTCGTTAAGTCGAGCGATGGCAACGGCTGCCCTTTTTTCAGCATTGGGAAAGGGTTGCGCCTCCAAGGGTTAAACCCTCTTCTAGAAATATTCAAAAAGCCTAAGACGACAGTTTCGTACCGCATAGCAACTGTCATCTTGCAAAATGCGTAAGATATGTATATATAACAGAAGTGTCTGATCTCTCATAGCAACCGCTAATCTCCGTCTCGTCTTGTCTCGCAACTCGGTCGCCTTCAACAAAACTGTAGTGCAACATTTTCCAACACCGCAAGCACACGCTCCGTGTATTGTTCAGTGAATTTATTTCGTTTCACCATAAGAAGATGCAGTTTCTCTGTGTGCCTGCTGCTGCTTCGAGTTTGGGATAAAAGAACACACACAAATAACCGGGAGCCTCCGCATATTGATCGTAAGCTGCCGGAGCAAAGCCGCCGGAACCTTTTGATTTTCGAGTTCGCGCAAAGCTCTTGATCCGACCCGAGAGAGAGACACGCCAAGAGTTAAAACCCACCCGTGCACAGGGGAAGGTGTAAGCACACTCCACAGGCGCTTCAGAACTCCTCAGGACATGCGAGAGTTCCGCATGACATATGGTTCCGAAGTGGAACTCCTGTAACAGCCAGGCGAACTCGTCTGACATTTTGGTTCGCACTGATTATATCGTGGAAATATAATAGGGTGTCTGCCCAGTCTAAAACTATTACTCGCCTTAGAACAGGCCACTATCGAGACATGAAAATCCAAAGGGATGGCAACAGAATCAATCTACCGTCTCTGCAATAATTGCGATAATATTCCACTGAATCCAAAACACATTTTTGACTGGTCTGCCATTTTAAGATCTCTGGCTCAGCTCGGGGGATTCTCCCAATTTGACATCGAAAAGAGTCTATACTCCGAAAACATCAAGGAGATAGCCAGCTGTGTTCTGCACACTCATGGTCATCCATAGATCTCCCCATGGACACGACACCAACCAACCAGTGGCGGCTCGTGACCTGTTCCAGTGGTGGGACCCGAAAAACAAATAGAGACACCTCTCCCCGTGCACACAACGTAACTATTTAACATTTTTCAAACGGCCAATGATCTACTTATATAATACGCTATGCGGTATCAAAATCGACGATATTTCCGTGCTGCGAACGGCAAGAGCTAGATGTAAACATTAGCGCAATAACAGTAACGCATGTGCCAAAATAAAAAATAACAGTTCAATGACGTCCAATGGAGCAAGCCTATGTCACGCAGTAGCTAGATTACAAAATAACAGTACTGATACACAAAAATGCAAGGTCTTTCTGGATTTTTCACCGCTTTAAAATATCGAATGGACTATACTGGGCGCATTCGTCGCCCATTTCAAAAATGTCGCCATGCATTGGGCTAAAGCACATTTTAGCCATTGGCTGTTTCAACATCGTCTTTTAGGATGACATCCAAAATGTGTAGTAACCCTAACGTAAAAAAATTAAGAATCCACACTGCAATTAGTTTGATCAACGGAAGCATCCTGACAAATCTGTGGCATGAACTGATTTACAATTGGGATATTTGCAGAGTAAAGACAGGAAATCACATTGAACATTTGTGATAATGGTGAACTTGGACTAATTCTCTATCTTACAACAACATGTACTTTAATTTTTTTTCCTGTAAATTACATTCAATAGATCATTCTTTTTGTCCAACTAGTTTGTAGATACCCTGTAAATTTGAAAAAAAAAATAAATGCTGTGGTCGCATAATGGCACAAATGTGGCACGCAGTGGGCGATTCGATCGACCTCCATCTTCCTGGTAGTTAAATCGTGCGATGGCAACGGCTGAACTTTCTCGACATTGGAAATGGCTGCGCTTCAAAAGGTTAAAACTGGTTTACAATCTTCTGCTTGCATGTTCTAACTGTATCTAATCTTACACTAATACAGACACTAATTAATATTCCCATAAAAATAAACAAGAGGGCTTAGAAATTTCTCGCCAAACATGGAATATAGATCCAAGCTGGGTTCATTTTGGGTGTTTACTACTGGAGCTACACCTATCACTATTCTGGGGTCTGCCAGTGCTACCAAATTATCCGGCAGATTGCCCTCGATCCGCTGAAAAACAATAACTGTTTTTCACAGTTCTCCAAAGTTTTCCCAATGTCACTCGAGTAGCTAGCTTTCTGACCTTGTAGTTTTTCCATCTAAAAATTTATAGAGCTATCGCAAGTGGTAGCTCATTTCCATGATACAAGCAAATAAGCCGTTGTAGGGGTTGGCCAGGCTCCAATCATTTGAGCCCATGTCCAATTTACTACTTCTTATTACATAAACAATTAAACATTGTAAAAAAAGGCGAATCGATAATAGGAACTATAACTATAAGCAGACATTTAAAGATATTCAACATGATGTTTTGAACACCTGGTTACATTACAGAAAGAAAAGGCGAAAAATTTTACAAAATTCGAAAATTAGGGAGCCGGTGCCCAATATATATATATATATATTTTTTTTTTTTTTATCAGATCAAAATTTTGAGCACTTAACTTAGATGAAAAAATGCACCTTTTTTGGCACTAGCGCTAAAGAATTTATGAACATTTTTTTAAACCCATCCTAATATACATACAGAGCAACACAATTCTTAAATACTCATACATACCGTGTTTACTCGCGTAATAGTTGCCCTCGCATAGTAGTCGCACGCCCAGCAGAAAAAGAAATCAAATATTTTCCCTAATTCTTCAAACTTTTTCTTAATATATGAAGATTGTTTGTTTTTTAATTTTTCTTTTTTTACAATTATTTACAATTTCTTTTTTTACAATTATTTTTTACAATTATTCTCATCTTTTTTTACAATTATTTCTGACGCATTATCCTAGAGAATGTCCATTTTAATATAAATATTTTATAATGATTATGTTAAAGTAGGTTTGATTTCAGAATTTTAAAGGAAAATTGATCCTTGTATAACATTCACAAATTTCTGTTTAGGAAAAATAAATAAATAAAAGAACTTAAAAAATGTTTAAATGTAATTTTCGTTTATTAATTTTTCTTAGATTTTTGGAGATTAAAATTAATACTACAGAGTATTTATTTATATGCACAAGCAGCGGGTCACAAAACACATTTAGACTGAAATACAGTAGAGAGCCAGAAATCCGCACAACTTGAGACCATGGCTTGTGCAGATTTGGGGATTTTTTTCGGATTCTGAGCCATAAAAGATTAATCATTACATTTCTGATTTCAAAAAATAGAATACTACTATAATGAAATAAAAACACCGTCAAAAGTATTTCACTTATATTTTCACATTTAGCACAAAAGCATAGGAGAAAAAAGAAAAAAATGCACGAAGACTAGCAAAGAATATGGTTTCAAAATTTCCTTTTTTTAAATATTGAAAACATGTTCTATGGTGGTTTGTTTAAAAAAAAAAAAAAATCTGGAGTGACTCCACTCGACTTTCCGAACACTTACGATTAAGATCATTACCAAGCATTTAAATAAATTTTAATCGATGAATAATTGAAACAATACCAAATTGAAGCTCGATCGAATGTACCGTTTAAACGCTAGCGCACTTTGAAGAATTTCTCCCCATAGGCCATAACGTAAAAGAAATCTTTGTCGTAGCCCTGTAGAAAAACTATAAGTCCTATAAACATCAAAATCAATACCGGTCTTGCAACGGTGGTTTATAACATGTATACCGAATTTGAGCTCAATCGAATCTACCGTTTAAACGCTAGCGCACTTTCAAGAAATTCCCCCCATAGGCCATAATGTAAAAGAAATCTTTGTCGTATCCCTGTAGAAAAACTATAAGTCCTATACACACCAAAATCAATACCGGTCTTGCGACGGTGGTTTATAACATATATACCCAATTTGAGCTCAATCGCATGCCCTGTTCAGGAGCTATCGTGTTCACTCACATACACACAAACACACATACACACACACACACACACACACACACACACACACACATACATACATACATCTCGTAAAAATAGCATAAATGAATTCAGAAAACCTCAAAACGTGTCAATACACCAAAATCTCGAATTCGAATTTTTTCATGATTACAATACTTTCCTTACATGGTACATGTTCGGAAAGTAATACATGGTACATGTTCGGAAAGTAAAAATTCCACTTTCAGTTTCTTTCTTGTCTTTTCTTTTTTTTCTTTCTTTTATTTATCTATATTTTTGCAAATTGTATATTATCATTAATACTTGTTTTGTTACAGAACTTTTCTGTTATAAAAATTTAAGGTATTCATCTCCCACTTTAAACTTTTATTAGATGGATTTATTATTATTATTATTATTATTACTACCCAAGTTTTCATCATCATCAGAATCATATTTATCTGGATTCAAAACACTTTTCAACGATTTCATCACTAGTGGATAACTACGAATTTCATTATTTACTTCAGAGAAGATGTACGGATTTCGGACGTTTGCGGATTTTAAGTAGCGGATTTTTGGAGCTCGACTGTACCGAAAAGGAAATACAAAAAAAAAAAAAAAAAAAAATATCTTTACTTTCAAACAACTTTTTTTTTTCTTCGTATGAAAGAATGCCATTACTTTATTAAATTACTATTTTAACTGATTCTTTAACCGAGAATCTGTTTCAAAAATTCCAATCTGCAGATTTAGACACACCCACAACACACTCGGAGAGAGAAAAAATGTTCGTCCTAATATTTTAAACAAATTAATCTGTTGTCGCAGTGGCGGCTCCTCCATTTGAAGCACAT